>NIJG01000161.1:6938835-6973067 GCA_002201625.1 Euglossa dilemma
CCAAATATATTATGTAATTTTTTTCCTTTTGTTTTAAATTATAATGTGAATTATAATGTTAAATTAGTATATTTAAAACTTAAAAAATCTAATTTGATGAAGTACATGCTATGTTATGTTTAATACTTTATAAATTTAATCCTATATTATTATTATTTAGATATCACTTAATCCTTTATTATAGTGCTACTGTAAGGACTTGGCACGAAACAGGACAACCCCATCATGCAGCAGCAGTCAGTAATGGAAGAGGGAACGGCCTATGAGCCACCTACCTACGATGAGATATTCCCAGTTCTTCCTGAGTCAGCTAGTTCAAGTTCAGGAAAATTAAACATTTTCTCTATAAATAATAATTTACAACTTGGACGTATAACTATTACACAGGTATAAATTAAATAGCTAAAATATATTAAGTATTTTTATAAGTGTGTATTTCACTACTATTGATTTGATGTTTAGACGTTCCGTGTACCTGGAGAGGAGCGCAAATTTGATCATAGCGACAAATTTGGGGAACGCGAATCCATACGTACATGTAAAACAATAATGACAGAGACAAATACTATTATTGAGATAGCAACATCAAAAGATCAATCTTTAACATTCCTAATAACTGGTAAACAAAATCAAGTGTTAGAAGCTAAACGTCGAATTTTAACAACATTTCAGACTCAGGTTTGATGTTACAAATAAATTTAATAATAAAACAAAATTATGATATTATACTATAGCTTTATATTATTCTTAATTATTTTAGGCAAGTAAACAAATTAGCATTCCTAAGGACCATCATCGTTGGATTCTTGGAAAACTGGGACAGCGCTTAAAAGATCTAGAAAAAACAACTGCAACAAAAATAAATGTTCCATCTGTGCAAGATCAGTCAGATATAATAACAATTACAGGAACTAAAGAAGGAATAGAAAAGGCTGAACACGAAATTAGAGTAATTTCGGATGAACAAGTAAGTATATCATATCTTTATTAAATTATATTTTATTAAAAAAGTAATATATGATAATTTTGTATTAGTCAAGGAAAGCATTTGAAAGAATATCTGTGCCAAAAATATATCACCCCTTTATACATGGTGCACATAATGAGAATCTCAATGCCATGATGGCAGAAACTGGTGCTCGAATTAATATTCCCCCTGCTTCTGTACAAGAAGATGAAATTGCTATAGCTGGTGAAAAAGAAGGTGTCCTAGCTGCAAAACAAAAAATTGAAGCCATTTATAGAGATATGGTATAAATAATTGGATAAAAATTAATAATTAAAAATTGAATTTTGTTTCAAAAATAAACTTGCATTTCTGATTTAGGAAAAGAGATGTACAACAGTGTCAGTTGAAGTTCCAAAATCTCAGCACAAATATGTCATTGGTCCACGTGGTAGTACAATTGCAGAAATATTACAAGTGACTGGTGTGAGTGTAGAAATGCCTGCATCAGATTCTCCTACAGGAACTATTACTCTTCGTGGGCCTCAAGAAAAGCTTGGTCAAGGTGATTTCATTTTACTCTTATTTATATATTGGGAAATAATATATATTAATACATTTCATTAACAACATTTTTGAAATAATATGATAGCACTGAATAAAGTATATGAAAAAGCGAATAGTGTTCGTACGGCCGTGGTAACAGCACCCGTTTGGATTCATAAGTATATAATAGGAAGAAAAGGAGTTAATATTAAACGTATTATGCAAGAAATGCCAAAGGTAAATGTAGAGTTTACTGGGAAAGAAGATAAAATCAAAATCGAAGGTCCTCCTGAAGAAGTAGAAAAGGCACAAAATGAACTCCAATTAATGGCTAGTGATCTTATATCTAAGCTCACTTTTGCAGAATTAAATGTTGATCCTAGATTTTATAAACATATTATTGGAAAGAATGGTTGCAATGGTAAGTCTCTTAACATTCAATTCAATTCTTATATCAATGATATATTATGTTAAAATTTTTATCATTTCTTTTTTTTTTCAATACTTTTTTTTCTTTAGTCAACCGTGTAAAAGAAGGAACGGGTGTGGTGATTAATATTTCTGAGAATGATGGTAGTAACGTGATTCGTATTGAAGGAAACGTTGCTGGTGTGCTCAAAGCTCAGACGGTTTGTTGTATTTGTTTTACAAGCTATAAATACTACATAATCAAAATTTCTTGTTTTAATACTTCGATTTGTTACAGGAATTAGTAGAAATGGTGAGGAAACTGGAAAATGAAAAAGAGAAAGATGTGATAATAGATCATCGTTATTACCCTAGTATTATTGGAAATAAGGGAGATAATATTAAAGAAATTAGAGATAAGTTTAATCAAGTACAGATTACTATTCCTGGTCCAGGTATGTAGCGTGATATATGCAATAACTAGAACTCGGATTTATGCCAGGTATAAACATTTGAAAGACCTCAGTTCTTATTGGCCTTTAGCCAATAAGAGCTCGGTGTGCATATTTAGAGTGTAGGTCATATTTAACAATTTCTATTGTAATACATTCTTATTATTTACTTATATTCAAAATATTAAGCTATAAGAATTAATTGAAGAATTATGGTACAAAATTATTTTGTTTTTATTAATAAAAGTAAAAAAATTGTAATTTTAGAAATAGTAATGTTATAGATATGATAAATGAAAAAAAAAAAAAATCACAAGAGTTTAAAAATGTTTAAAAAATATTTTTATTTGCAGGTGAAAAAGGCGATATAGTAAAAATTAGGGGGCCCAAAGAAGATGTAGATAAGTGCCATAAGTATTTAATGAAATTAGTAAAAGAACTGAATGAAAATAATTATGTTCTAGAGGTACCTATTTTCAAACAGTTCCATAAATTTATCATTGGGAAAGGTGGAGTGAACATTCGTAAAGTTAGTATTCAAATAATTTCATCTTGAATATTTTGGAACAAATTATGAAAATCAATACAATTTATAATTTAGATCAGGGAAGAGACACAAACTAAAATTGATTTACCTGCTGAAGGTGAGAAAAGCGATGTTATAACTATCACAGGCAAAAAAGAGAATGTAGAGAAAGCTAAAGAAATGATTCAGAAAATACAAAACGAATTGGTAATATTTATATTGTTATATAAAAATATGTAATTGTTAATTTGTAATCAATAAATCTTTTACATTAGGCCAATATTGTTATGGAAGAGATAGAAATACCACCAAAGTTTTATAATTCTCTCATTGGTACTGGTGGAAAATTAATTCATTCTATTATGGAAGATTGTGGTGGTGTTGCAATTAAATTTCCAACAGCAGAAAGTCAAAGTGATAAGGTAAATAGCTTAATTTAGATGAATATGACTTAAATATACATATCAATATTAATACAAATGTACTACCTGTAGGTAACTATTAGGGGGCCTAAAGAAGATGTTGAAAAGGCAAAGCAGCAATTGTGTGAACTTACACATGAAAAGCAATTATCCAGTTACTCAGCTGAAATACGTGCCAAAGTACAACATCACAAATTCCTTATTGGAAAGAATGGTGCCAATATTAAGAAGGTTCGTAAATTGTTTTTCTAACAAGGTAGTTTATATTATACAATTATTTATTCATTAGAATCGTTTTTCTTGTAGATAAGAGAGTCTACAGGTGCACGTATCATATTTCCAACAGAAGAAGATCAAGATAAGGAAGTAATTACTATTATGGGGAGGAAATGGGCTGTTGAAAAAGCTAAAACTGAACTGGAAGCTATAATTAGTGAAATTGTAAAACTTTAGCATTTTTAATTACGTTATTTTGTTGTTTCATATCATAAATATTCTTCATTTCATAAAACAAATTTTACACTTCATAGGATAATATTACTGAAGGTGAAATTCGCATTGATCCAAAACATCATAGACATTTTGTAGCTCGAAGAGGAGGTGTATTACATCGTATTGCAAATGAGTGTGGAGGAGTACAAATTTCATTCCCAAGAGCTGGTGTCGATAGTGATCGTGTAATTTTAAAAGGATCGCACGAATGTATAGAGGCAGCGAAACAACGGATGCTTGAAACTGTACAAGAATTGGTAAATTTTTTATTTTATTTTGTTTCTAAAATTTTGTCCATTATTATAATTATTTTACACGTTATTGCATGTGTTATTTTCTAGGAATCGAGGGTAACAGAGGAATGTGTAATACCTCAAAAACATCATCGTACAGTGATGGGAGCAAAGGGGCGTAAAGTGCAAATGATTACATCTGAGCATGATGTACAAATTAAATTTCCCGATCGGAATACATATGGTTAGTATATAACAGATTTTTGTGTCTTCATAAGGATTATAAAATTTCTGATTGAGATGTTCATATTTTAGACGAGCAACGTGTAGCAGAACAGATGAATGGTGAAAACGGAGAAGTTTCTGAAACTGTTCCAGTTTGTGATATTATTCGCATTACTGGACAGCCAGAGAATGTAGCAGCTGCTAAACAAGCGCTACTTGATCTTGTACCAATTACAATAGAAGTTAGTATTTTCCTAAATAATTTAAATAATTTAAAGTGTGGAACAATTTAGCAATTGACAAAAATTTATATAACTTGTAATATAATTTTTAGGTGGAAGTACCGTTTGATCTCCATCGTTCTATAATAGGTCAAAAAGGTCGTGATGTGCGAGAACTAATGAATACATATGATGTTCATATCATGTTATCTCCAGCGGAAGAAAAACTTGATTATATTAAGGTACATGCAATGCAATATTTAAAATATAACATCGACGTAATATTTAACATTAGATATTATGTTCTATTTAGATTTCCGGAACACCATCATGTGTCGAAAATGCAAAGCAAGCTATACTTGATAAATGTAAAGCATTGGAAGCTGAAAGACAAGATAGAGCTTTAAAATCATTCGAGTTAAAGGTAATTGAGCTTATGTTTATAAATTAATATTTTAAAAGAAGGAATTTAATACATTCTATTTCAGATCGAGGTTGATCCAGAATATCATCCAAAGATAATTGGACGTAAGGGAGCCGTGATTAATAAAATACGTAGTGATCATGATGTTCAAATTAATTTTCCACGTAAAGGTGATCCTGAAGAACATATCATTACAATCACTGGTTACGAAAAAAATGCCTGTAGTGCAAGAGATGATATCATGAAGATTGTTAATGAATTAGTAAGTTCGTTTAAAAAGTTATATACTTTTCAACCATGATGATTACTAATGAATTTTATTATATTTATATTATATAATTTTATATAATTTAGAATGGTTTGACGAAAGAGGAAGTGTATATAAATGCTGCTGTGCATTCACGTTTAATCGGTTCAAAAGGTAGAAATATTCGTAAAATAATGGACGAATTTAAAGTGGATATTAAATTTCCAAGAAAAACGGACCCTGATCCCAATATTGTAACAATTGTGGGTACAGAAGAAAATGTAGCTGATGCAAAGGATCGTTTATTGAATTTAGAAGAAGAATATGTAAGTTTATTATGTAATATACAGTGGTTAAGGAAAGCATTCGAATATTAAGGTGCTTTAACTTTAATAGTCAATATTTTAGTTCAAATAAGCTCAAATTCGTTTATTTTGACTACCGTTTTGACTATTTCTTCCATAATTAGTGTTTGAATAGTTTCGTTATCCACTATTTACAAGTATCATTGAAAAGTTATTTTAGAAGATACTTATTAAATTTTAGATTCAAGACGTTTTAGAAAATGAATATCGCGAAAATTTACGTTCGCCTCAACGCGATGAAAGAAATTCTGGAAATTCCGGCTTTGTAGTGAAAGGAGGACCTTGGGAACAGCAACAACAAAGTGCTCCGAACACAGCTAGCGTTGAAGAATTTCCACAATTTGTTGGATATTCTCATGTGCCTGTGACTAATCCTGATGGTCCTTGGGGTGTGAAGCGTTAATACTTAAATAGAGTAAAAATCAATGAAACATATAAGATAACAATATATGATAACTTTCCTCTGACAAACAATACAAAAGGGTACACACATTAGTGCTAGGTGGTTCCCTGTTCCATTACTGATGTTGCTGCATACGACCTGGCCACTCTATTGGACTCTGATACTGGTTTACTACATAACATTTGACGATGGTGTTTATATTTACAGTTCATATACTAATTACCTATGTATCTGTAACTGTAACGCATAATTTTAAGTTGATTGCCATGTTAGGAATATTCACACATACAGTCAGACGCAAATTGCGCGTTATTTCATTCGTAAAGGAACATCTGATTTCTTCATAACTTTTATTTCTGCTCATATGCCTTTCAGGTACAGATATGTTGTACTTAAGACTGTGGCTTCGTAGGAATTAATTTTTTGTGTATATTATATATTTCTCAGATTGTCTCTATCCGTATAGATTGCGTGGCTAAATGTTTTGCGTTTAACCAAGCACGTTTTGTTAATTTATTTATATTTTTTGTACATATAAATTGCATTTTTTTGTTATGTTGGACTTAAGTGGAATTGTTTTTGAACCACATTACGATATTAGAGTCTATACAAATTTTTGCCAAACGTAAAGCTTTAAGGTCTTTCTAAGGAAAACGTTCCTAGGTATGATTTCCTGTTTTTCCTTTCTTACTTTTTTCTTTTTTTTATTTTTTTNTTTTTATAGCTAGTATGATTAATAAGGTCGCTTTATGCTTTTGAAATTACAGTGTTGTTATAAAGCGAACAAATTTGCCAACAAAATTTAAATTATCATGTATATTATTAAATGCTGGATTTAAGAAAAGCAGAGGTGTTAATAATTATTAATGTGCAGTAGGGGAACATAATCTTTAGAAGGCCTTGCTATTTTTGCACTGCTTTTATGCAGTTATCAAAGACGAGACACGAGATCATTGGCGCCATTAAAAGGAAAGAATCATGGATATTTATAATACAAGCGATACGTCATATTCTTTAAATAGCTGATTTTATTTATTCGTTCTATTTTACTGTTTGCTGTATGATGTGCAAATTTTTGCATTCTACTATTTATGAGGCCAACTAGCTAAGAAAAAGATATTCGGTTCAAGTGCCTTGTCTATTTTCTTCAAGACAGCTCATTTCAATTGTTGGAGGAATGTGAATATTAGATTATACATAATTATATATATAACTATACATATATATACACATATATATGTATACACTATATAAATATTGATAATAATTTCATTATTATATTATATGTATATTATATATTATGTATATATTATATACATATAAATATATATATATAATCAATATGATAGCTATTGTACTACAGGTACAATAATATACTACTATCACAAATGAAATAATAGATACTATCATGTATACAGAAATTCATCTATATTTTTTAGATTTACAGTAATTTTTATAAAACTACTTGGTACGACGACTTATGTGTCATCTCCAATGCATAGTTTATACAGAATGCCAGAATTAGCAATTTTAATATGCTTAGTTTTGGCTAAAAATTTGATAGATGCTGTGCATGAATGTACCTTTTCTAATAAATTATAAATACGAAGTAATTGTAATTATGAAATAATATTCTCTGTACACATAATATCATGATACATGAATTCTACTGTAACAATATATACATAATTAATCTATTGTTAAAAAATGTTATTTTTTCCTTTTATTCTTTACAGTAGCATTTTTATATAAATTCGGTCATAATATATTACTATTTATATATTTTTTTTACTACAATATAGTTGAGAGTTCTAATGCTTTTAATTGCTGCACAAATCCTTCGTTAGGTTTAATACAATTTCTTACATTTTTTACTTTATTGAATGCATCTTCATAAGGTACTTTTTCTAAAGCCATTATATAAGATATAACAATTGCTGGTGAACGAGATACACCAGCATTACAATGTATAAGAATATTTTCATCACGGTGTTCATCTATAATTCTAATACATTTTTTTATTGTTACAAGTAAATTAGATTCAGGTAAATCTAATAAATCGCAATAATAATATTTTATGTCATCAAACTTTATCAATATATCAATACCAACACTTAAAATGTGATGAATTTCGTATTTTTGTAAAATTTCTTTGTTTACAACAGGATCTTGTGAACTTAGGAATAGTCCTTGAATTACATGTGCAATTTGTAAGTCAGGTTTATTATCTATCACAAATGGTGTTCCAATGAGTGGTAATTTTTTTTTCATTTTATTAAATTCTTCATATTTCTGACCAAGCATATTAGTTACTATAGTTTTACAGCTTCTTAACTGTAATTTTTTATTTTTTATTAAGCTGTTTAAATCCATTGTCAATATGTAAGTTGTATTTTAAACAACAGGTAAATTAAATTAAGTCAATAAAGAAAGTTATTTGATGTTACTTATGAAAATTTCTAAATGTGTATTATGTTTCTTTCTCATTTAATGGTATAACCATGTTACCATCAGGAGATATTTCATATTTTATAATGAATTTATCTAAATCTTTTTGATCATATTCTATATCTATGAGGCATAAACCATGTGATGGAACTAATTGTAGACTACCAAGATAATTGTGATGTCCAGGAACTTGTAACATTGTAATTACATCTTTCTCTGATATCCTGCCACAACCTACAGCAATTAAACAAGTTACAATTCGTCTAACCTATAAAAAAAGAATTGATTAAGAAATATTATCATTGATATAATTATGATCGTTATATATTGTTATTTATAACATGTTTTCAGGAAATTAATAACATTAGTATCTATATTATAATATACAATATTATACATTCATATAAAAAATATATGTTAATTATACCTGTTTATATAGGAAAGATTGTCCTGAGCAAGTTATTTGCCAATAGTCAAAATCATGTGACAGAGAATCATAAGGTGTAAGTGATGTACCTTTATCTATAAAGAGGCTCTTTAATTCTCTTACAAATAAGATTTTGCGGTTTGTATTACTTTTTACACAAAATGTTCTAAAATCTTTTAGTCCCATAAAAAGTTTTGTTGCTTGTTTTACCTTTTCATGATCAAAAGTATCTGATCTGTAATAAACAATTTATGAAATTTTCGTATATAATGTCAATTTGTAGAAGAGATTACATATCTTTTATGTAAATAAATTATACCTAAAATAAAAACAATGTTTTATATCTGTGATAGGAATTTTGTAATTATCATTACTCTTAGCTCTCATAAATCTATAAAGGTAAGTTCTAGACTTTATAAGTTTTCTTACATTAAAATCCCTTTGCACTGGAATAAATTCCAATAACCTTAAAAAAAATGAGCAATTAATTTTTAATGATCCAAAGACATAGAAATATTAAATATTTAAGTACCTTATATCATGTCTGCAGTTGGAAAAGTATTGATTTACATATTTCAGTACATTGTTGGGAATATAAAAACTGTTATAACTATTTTGTAAATCAATATGAGCTAAATTACATAAACCATGTACACCAACATCTGTTCTATAAATTGTTTCATATTATTAAATGTATATGCATGTATTTAATATGTAATAAGATGATGTTAAATTAAATCTAATATATAAAGAAATATTTACCTACTAGAACAAGTTAGTTTTGGGTGTATTGTACATTTCGGAATTACTGATAAAAAAGCACTTTCTATAGCTCCTTGAATAGTATCAACATCATATATGTTAACATTTGCATTCGCAACTGTATTTCTTTGCATTCCTCTAAACACGTAGATAAAATAAATTTAATTTTATAAATTAACAAAATCAATTTAGCAACAATCTCAAGTTTGAGAATAAATTATTGTTAATTAGAATTATACGTTAATTTCAATTAGACATGTGCATATACCTATATTGTGTACCGAGATACGAAAATTTAATCAAATATCTTTTCATATTTTCAGATTGTGAAGGATGCAGCGTATTATTAATTACACAATTTAACTCTAATTAAACACAGCAACAATTAATAAAGTTGACTGTGTCTTACCGGTTTTTAAATTCCTAACCTCAAAATACTGCACATGAGCATACACTTGTTATACACGGTGACTATATATAAATATATGCAATGCATGTTTATAAATATGTTTAAAAATGTATAATAAAGGAAAAGTAAAATAAATGCAAAAAAATATTTCATTGATTTTTCGAACTTTTTTAATTAATTTTATGCTATTTTAAGTAATTTAAAATAATTTTGTTACAATTTACCATCATAAAGATACTTTTATTATTTTTATGAAAATAATAACGTTTTAAATTTTGCTACGTTTTTTATGATTAATTTTATTAAAATTATGCAGAATTATTAAAAAACGTATATAAATACATCCAATTACGTTTAATTTCTCTGTAAATTATTTATATCAAATGTATTAAAAATACGATAGTATGAAATTAAAATCAAGTATTTATAAGTTTGTTTAATTTATTTTCAAAAATTCAAAATACAAACTTAATATATCCTATAAAATAATCATGAACTTATGTTACCTACGAGAGATTAAATCGAATTTTGTATAATTTATAAGGTAACTTATAGTATATCAAATCGATTCGTTTATAATTATAAAAACATTTCAGCTTATTTCTACAGTACAGTCTGATAGTATAACAATGAAGACAAAATTGAATCGTTGTTGGAAAATTATTAAACAATATTTAGCAAACTGTAGCATACACGGTGTCAAATATCTTGTAGATGATCAACTTTCCAACATAGAAAGGTACATAGCAAACGTATTTGAATAAATTTTTTTAATTCTTTTTATATTATATCGAATTAGACTTAATTTTAATCAATGTATTGAATTAAAATTAAATTTGTGATCAAGAAATTTTACATATTTTATAACGTATTCCGTCTATACTGTTTTACCGAATAATTTACAGATTATTTTGGCTAATTTTTTGTGTATTATCTTGGTATGGTTGTGCAAATATGATCAATAATGTGGTAAAAGATTATATCGAATATCCTGTTGCTTTAACCACCGAGACTACTTACATTGATTGGCAGACACCCTTTCCTGCAATTGCATTTTGCATTTCTTCTACTTCCGCAATTAGAAAATACTTTAAAAGGTAATTAAATTAAAGAGTATTTAACAATATTTAATAATAATATAAAGAAATCTTGATCGTGTTATATATTTTAANTTTAAGAAACCCAGGATTATTTACAAATTATTCCAATCCAAGTTTCCTACGAGTATCGTCTGAAGATCTTTTGTCTCTTTACGAAACGGTGAAGAATTGAAGTTGAATATCATGCTTGTAAGACGCAGAAGCTACAATATATATTACAAATATTTATTGCAGATGCGGGTTCCTTGTAAAGAATTCTTAGCAGAATGCACATGGAACAATGCGAAGTTTAATTGTTGTACCGAATTCCAAGAATTAAGAAAAACCGGCGTAGGTTATTGTATCGCAGCAAATTCGTTTCACTTGAAAAATGATGGCAAACCGAGCGTGCATTTCTTTGTGAATCGCACCGTAAAATATGGTGATCTTATCGTTAATATTCGTTTAGATGCAAAGATGAAAAGATACCTTTTTGCTGGATTTACAGTTCGTATTTTTCTTCCTTAAATAATCTTTTAAATTATCTAATAACTTTGTAATTTTAATTTCACTTCAATCATTTTTTAACCTTTAATTATAAGTTTCTAAAAGAATATTTATTTTATGCACGATATAGCGAGGATTTCAGTTTATACTATAACAGACTTTTGATATAGTGTTTCGAACATCTTGCAACTTTAGGTACACATTCTCAACAACCTACAGTTACCGATATATAGCAATGTGGAAAAAGATGAGATACGTTTAAAAGCCGGCAAAACAACCCGAGTTGAATTTACGATGCAGGACACATACAACGAGGACGGCGTAAAACTGATTCCGATCAAGCATAGAAACTGCAGATTTTCTAACGAAATACGAGCAAACTATTTATTCGACGTTTACAGTAGCGACTCGTGTTATCTGGAAGTACGCAAATACACAGATGCTCTTTTGAATTTAATTCATTCTCATTTTTGGCTGTCGAAGAAACTATTTTATAGTTCTCGATACTAATAAATTAAATGCTATCTGTTTTTAGGTAATCATAGAACGAATGATAAAGCTGTGTGGCTGTGTGAATTTTTATTATGTCATACCTCGAGGGGTAAGAGCATGCAATGGTACCGAAATGCTCTGTATAATCGCTAATAAGGCAAGCATCGAGTTGCAATCATTCAAGGATGAAGGATGTTTTCCGGATTGCGAGGGGACATCGTTGGTCGTGTATGAACCTTACGGAAATATTACGTTCAAATCAAAACGTTTGCACGTGACGGTTTATTTTTTATATGAGTATATTTGAAAGCACATATGCAGTTAAAGAAAAATGCACTTATGAGAGTTAAAAAAGAATCAATACTGATTTTCTACATTTATTTGCAAGTGCCACTCTTCCTTCAAAAGGAATAATTTATTTAAAGAAATAAAAGGAAAGTTATTTTCTAAGCATTGTATAGTTTGCTTTTTCGATACAAAACGTTTGTTGGTCCATATTTTTTTTCCATCAAATTAGGTTTGGATGATTTTAAGTTTAATGTTATATTTTTTATTACAGAAATCGATTGGAACCTTACGAATACGATTCTCCGAGTCAATTATATGCACGACTTCATTTTACATTGCTCTCACATCCAACGATGCGATATCGCCGATACGTGGTCAACGATCTTTTAGATGTTATAGGTAAAAACGTTTAACGAACACAGTTAATAATGTCAATTCTGTGATCAATTTCATTGAACGCATTGTTAACTGATAAGATTGAAAAAACAAATGAAGCTTTTCCTTATAGTTCTTTGCATTATCAGTGCCACTATCATCATCAAACACGTTATACTTCTGACATTGATACAGAAATTGGGAAAACATGTAAAGTCACCTGTTCAGATAACAAATATAATCAAAAGCCAAGGAAAGTGTAGTAACTCAGTAGTTACTTGTAATTAATATAATATTATAAAATGAGCTATGTAATTATATATTTAGAGAAATATATATACTTTACTACATAAATTATAAAATGCACAATTGTTAAAAACGTTTTGTTTTATGAAGCAAACAATTTTTTATTTTTATTTATTTTTTTTTGAAAGTTTGTACTTTTGAAGAAATGTCAGAAATTTTTTTGGCACGATGAAATACTATTGTACGTTTTTGAAATTTGTTAATGTTAGAAGTATTTTTTTATAATATAGTGCAATGAACTTTGATTCTATTTACACTTTGTTATTTTCAGTTTCGGTTGGAAGTGCAGTTGGACTCTTTATGGGTGCTAGTATCTTAAGTATCTTTGAGATACCATATTGGTTATTCGTTCGTCGAGACAGAATAACATAAAATCAAAATCTTCTTGGATTAAAGTGTCAAGACACGTGTTCAAAGATTGATTTATGTCACTGTTGCAGTTATTGCTTTTAATGTTAAATTTAGCTGTAGCACAAACGCCATAATGCAGTCTGATTTTCGTAGTGCACAGACTCCTTATCCATGTTATTTGTTAATAAATACACACGTGAGAAGGCAGGTACCTGTTGTAAATATATCATAGATATGATTTAAAGAGAAAGTATTTCCTATTTGCCGCTTATATAAAGAGGTTGATACGCCATGATATTTACTTTCTCGACCATGTCAAAATCAGAGTTAGAAGTCCGAATTGTGCCCAAATGCTTTAACGTCGAACACTCGTGCTCTGAAGCGAATGCTTATCATAATTTGCTGACACTTCAAGATGTACAAGCTGCAGTGAAACATGCGGCAGGCGATAAAGCGGTGGTAGAAAATTTCTCTCTAGAATCATATTCTGATGGAAAACTTGGATATCTGGGATCACATCTGAGACTCAGCGTACACGTTAAAACCGTAAGCGAAAAAAATACACTGTCTTTTTTCGTTAAAGCTGTACCATATCATGTTTCCACCCAAGCTGAATATGTACTGGACAAATGTGTTTTTTTGAAAGAGAAAATTTTCTATCGTGACATAATTCCACAACTGTATCACGAATATAAGGGCGAACCATGGACTGCAACCTGTTTCTTAGCCAAGGAGAATTTTCTGATATTTGAAGATTTAGGCGCTAAGGGTTATTCGTTGAGAAGCAAGTTATTCGACAAGCAACTTCTTATATCTGGTCTAACAGCCATCGCCAAGTTACAAGCATCCTGTTTGTTAGCGGAAGCGCGCCTTGGAAAAACTTTTAAAGAGATGTATCCGCAGGCCTTCATCGAGAACGCCTTTTCTAAAACTGGGAAGACTAGGAAATGGTTCAATGTATGCGTAAATACCATAGTTGCTGTTGCTGAACACCTTGGTCTGGATGCTAGTTTAATACCAAAAGCTTGTGAGAAAATGTTTTTAGCCCTGGAAATGTCATCTACGAAAAGAAACGTCATTAGTCATGGAGATTTATGGGGAAATAACTTAATGTTCAGTAATACTGTACCCCCGAACTGCTTGTTGGTAGATTTTCAATTGATAAGGTATTCTCCTTTGGCACACGATGTGGTGAACTTTTTGTACCTCACCGCTGATAGCCATTTTAGAGCAACTTGGGAAGAAACCATGTTGAAGCACTACTATAGCGTGTTGTGTGAAACGATGAACTCGACAAAATCAGTTTCTGTAGAAATTCCATCTTGGTCAGAATTAATCGAAGGTATCGAAGAACAGAGATTAGGTGCTATAATCACTGCGGCTATGTATTTTCAGACTGTACTGTTAGACGAGAAAACAAGCATGGAAATTATGAATGATTCTGCTGGTTACCATGAGTTTGTATTTAACGATAGAAAAAAAATAGTGCTTGACGTCATGAAAATTGATCCGGTATATAATAAACGATTAATCGAGATTGTTTCCGAGTTGGTCGAGTATAGCTTTCGACTAGATGAATTACCAAATCCAACATAACGTTAAGACAAGTTTTCGATAAAATCTGATAATTATTGCATATCGCATCGATTTATGTACAATATTTATATATAAATGTAGACATTGTATTTGTCACCTAATATGTAGTATATAGTTCACGAAATAAAAGTTTTACTTTCTCGTGTCTGTATTCCTAATAATTCAGTACAAAAGTTTAAATTATTTCTTTTGCCAATTATTTCCTAAATAATTAACCTATAAAATGAAAAAAATCGTGTAAATAAACAATTATACAATTTTTACATTCGATATAAACCTTTTAAGACAAAGTAAAATTGATTAGAAAAAAAAAAAAAAAAATAAAAATAAAAATCAAAGATTGATGTCTATCTATTTCTATATTTTCTTATTTATCAAGTTCGATTTCTTCGAGGTCTGGAAGTATAGTCGCTAGGAAAGACCAATTGTGATCAACAAGTTGCACTTTAGTTTCATCAATATCATCGATCTCAACTACAGGCGAAGATTCACGCTTTTCCGGCCGTACTTGTTCTTCTTCGCTCTCCTCGGCTGAATCCTCTTCAGATTGAACTGCATCATCCCTAATGAAATCAAAATAAATAATCGATATTATTTTATAATAACAATCAATCTATACAGTTATATTTCAATGCGATTTAATCACGCGATGATTTTCTTACAGTATATCTCATAAAGATGACAAAATGTTACTAAGTTACCTGTCAATTCTATCATCTACCGATTGATTCTTAGTCACAGATGACGTTAACAGAGATGTGATGAACGATGTACAAAGCATTTTCATAGGCGGTAAGGTATGGGCCGAGACACTGAGCAACTGAAACAATCAATATTGAATGAAATGACAAAATGCGATTAACATTTAATACGTGTATCTTTACGAGCAAGAAATAAAGTCTCGTTTCAACAGATAACATTTCTTTGCTCGAGTAGAAATAAACCGCGAATTAAAAGGATAAACAACGAAGAAAAATAAGTTAGTTAGGAAAAGTGCGTGTGATATTTGACGTGCGTTTACTTCAGTCAGACTTATGACGCTCGCGACGTCCGATTAGTTAATTAGTCTTAAGGCTGACGCAGGCACACCCCCGAACGAAAATTTCTGCAATTCCTGCAATCTTCTACTTCAGATCTAGGTTGACGCGTCTCGCACAACCTACACGAATAATCTTCTCGGTATACACCAGTTTTCGCCAGAAAGTTGCTAGAAAAGACGCATGTTTCATCAAGCAAAAAAACAAGCAATAATACCGAGAAAAATCTAAATATACGTATTATGCTTATTATCCTGCACAATAATATTTCATAGAATTATGTTTAATCGATTGCTATTAGAAATGTTTCTTGTAGTATTAGAAAAATATTCTTTGAATAAACTTTACAAGATACTTGTAAAAGAAAGAAAAAAGAAAAAAATCATGTACAATAAAACGAAACGTTATCGCATTCGGAATACAAGATTTAGAAAAACGAGATGGACACTGATCGATTAACACTAGATTTACGGACGTTTTTAAACACCTATCTTTATGGAAATCCATCAGATATACGGGTAAAGAAAACTATGTATTTTCTGAAAAATTAAGACCATGAGTTTAATTTAAAAACAATTACGATATTAACAAACTTAATATAAGTTGATTAAATCTATTAATATTGTATAATTGGAGCTACTCACCCGTCAAATTGACGAGTCCCGTAAATCTAGTGTTAAGCGCACATATATTTACATATGTATCATATTGGCAAACTAAACTATGATGAAATAGATGAAATAGGAATTTGGCTGTAAAAATACCATAAATACCATACTAATTTTAAAACAATCTAACAAGATTAGACAGAATGTTCGTCTCGATACACACTTACACATAAAGGGAATACGATTTTATTAATAGGTAACGTAACAATCAGGACAGCTCCCGCGGGAGATAAGACTTTGTTCCTAGCTTCCCCAACAGGTTCGTCCTGACCTGGTTTTACTGGAACATTTGCAAACAATTCCGAAGCGACGTTGAAAACCACCGTTCTTCATTGTAAACCGCAACGAGAATGAATAAAGGAACATACTGTTGAAAGTTTCGACTCTTCTTCGTTGGCCGCTAGAACTTTACCTTCCAGCTCGTTAATCTTTCGGAAGAATCGAAAACTTAATTAAAACCGAAGCTCCGCCTCACCAGCGATCTATCTACCCTTATCGGATCGGATGTGAGCGTACATCGAATAAATACAATAACAATTGTTGCTAAAGGCATTAACTGCTTTGCAATTGTGAGAAATATCGGGAAACACGCGTAATCAATTGCTATGCATCTGAAATGCAACGTGAGACATAAAATGAAACTATGACGATGTGACTCGCAAACAATTAAGTCCATGATTCCACGGAATTGATGCAATTTGTAAGAAAGCTGGCGGATATCCGTCTACTAAGTAACGCCATAGACGTAATAATTAATTACCGGCTACGATGTTTTACGTCTACATTTATGACGTCATTTAGACGCCCTTAAAATTGAAGACGTTCTTCTTTGTTTTAAAATACTTCTACACGCGTGTAGAAAGCTATGAAGGAGGTCTGCGATATATTGCTCGAGAGAACTAAAAAAGATATAAATAATGTAAATCCTATTTTCAACATTTGCATAGTTGCAATTATTTTAGATGATTTTAGATAGAATGATAACATATACGCATCTCTGAGCAATCCTTAAGAAATAATTATCCAATGCGTCTTCTTCGCAACTCCATCATTAGTGACCATACGACCTTAAGGACCGCAGAAACTCGTGATGATCCTTAATTTTCTTAGCCTCCAGACGCTAAAGGCGGACTCCAAATGGGGCAAGATTTAACTTTTAGACAAGCTGATATTATCGAGTTCATTTAAATGATCACATACAGAATAGCCTAGTGTACGAGATATTTGAGACGCAGCTCTCTCTCGTCTACTTGTTGCACCAGCTCGCTCACGATAAGGGAAACTCGGTCTATTGATTTTGCATTGGCCTTAAAGCGGTGAAATTTTGTAGCGGTACACGTGGACATCCCTTCTCAAGATCGACATCTATTGTTCCTTGGAATGCTCGCATATGACCGTGATATCAAACAGTCCGTTTATTTCTGATATCGCTTCTACCTTTAGCCTGTCGACCAGTTGCGAACCCCTTATCGTTCTGAAAGAGAAGTAAAGAAATGAGAAACGATAATATTATTTCTCTTTCTACTTCTCTGTTATTGTTGCTTTTTATTTTTGTGTATTTCGATACTAGGAAGCTCTTTGAAACTATCCTTGAAGATAATGGCCAGGAATTTGAAGATCAGAATTTTCGAAAGAATTATTCAGGCTGTGATTTCAGGTTGTAATTTGATGATTTCCGGGAAGATCGAGATGATTCCTTGAGCGACGCGTGTCGAAGGTTTTCCCGTCGAAGACAATGCCCTAGGTCAGAGGGACAACTGGAACGCCGTGGAGGGTGGGAGTGCGGAGAAGTAGCTCCTATATTAAATCATGGCGAGGCCACTTCCCAAAGTCAGTCCTACGTCGAACGCTCAAGCAAGAAACTCTTCCTTGGTGATCTTTCATCTATTGTTCTATCAGCGATACGTTATTCACTATCCTTCCTTCGAGACATTCCGGCGAAGAACATCGCACTTTTCATTGAAAAATAAAATACAGAAACAAAAAGTAAAGGTACATTTAAGCAGAAGACAACGAAGTCTTATAGGAATATTCTATAGTCTCTCTGGTATTCCTCATTCGAGTAACTTTCGTATGTTTGTGATTGACAGAATTTTGAAATATTTTACTGAAGAAGCTGAAGTTGGTGGCTGTATTCCAGAAGTAAATCTTCTCGTGAACCAGGGACAATAAAAACCGAAGTTTCCAACGTTGGTCACCGACAATTTCGGGAATGAAGTTTACAGCGTGGAGTTTTGTGTCGTGCTATCTGATAGTCGTCTTCTTTCTAGCTGTTGCCACGTCTGCATATCCTGCCAGCAATCCAGAGATAGTAAGTACCTCTCTTTTAGCTAGTATTTTCTTTATGAAAATTTGTTGCTTTATTGTAAAACTTAAAAACTGGAAACCACCTGTTATCCTACCTTTTCGTTGTTTCTCATGTTTTCGTTAGTTCTTTGAAAATTATTCAAACTAATATTTTTGTCGTGTTACTTTAATTTATTCGTGTGCAACGTGTTTCATTTACCGTGCTCGGAATTTTGTTTTTATTCCTTTCTCCATGAACGATTCGAAGGGTCGTTTCACGATGTAGATCTTGTTTGAAATTCAGCCACGTGCTGAAAGTAATGCGTGGGCAACTCGTTAGGGCTTTGACTTATAAAGTCGCGTTCCTCTTGGCGAATTAGGCACGTAGAAGCGGTGAAATGAACGATAGAACAGATGTGTGTAGAAAGACACGATCATGAGTCACGTTATGCAGCAACTGGTGATGTCCGGAGAATATCCAGAAATTCTTAAATTAGAGTGTACCCCTGAAAACGAAGCAGCATATTCTTTCTTACATTTCTAATGCACTCCATTTCGGCCATCTATTCTTGTTCATGCCTAAAATAATTATTAAACGATTTAAAATGATAGTTTAACGAGTCACGCTTTTCTGGCAATCAGAGAATGTTATCGTTAGGTCGCGCAAGTTTGTATTGACAAAATGGAGCAAATAGATAGAGGGAAATACGTACTACACGTGTGTACCGATAATTTCGCTCGAGATGACATAATTCGGTCATCGATATTCGTGTTATAGCAGACGAAGCATTCTTGTAGAGATCGAGCTATAATTGAATTTCCAATTAATTGTATATATAGGTTATTCTATAACTTGTCAAAGGATCCTGTCATTTTTAATGGATAAAAATTTCTCTAAGAATCAATGACAAATACAATTCATATTTTCCTCTTTACGAGCACGTGGGATGCATATGATAATATTGCAAGAACAAGTGAACGTTGCTCGCGAACGGTCCTTATTAAATCAATCTCTTTCCTCCATATGTATTAGTATATCTAATCGAACTGAACTGTAGAAGTTATTGTAAACAAAACTTATATTTGTGAAAATTCCTTCCAAATCGATCGATTATAATTCATTTTTGGAAAGAAGATTGCAATCTGGATAACATTTTTAAGAATATTTTTATTATTGCATAAAAATATGCAATTTTTCTATAAAATAATTTAACTGTGATTTTATGTAAAAATTTATTTATAAAAACAACTAAATCTTCTTTAGACAATGCGAATTTCTTTTCTTTCTCGATACATTTGATCTGGTTAAGCATTGTTTTTCCAAATGAAGAGCATTCTTTTCTGGATATATCTTGGATTGAATAAAAAAAAAACTTTGATTCGATAAAAAGAAATGGATAGAAGAGAACGTTAATGAAATTAAAGATAATAAAAGTAATTTACAAATAAATTCAACATAAGTTTCGCATAAAGAAAAGAGCACTTCAGATTGCGACTCTTCTTTTATCAAAACGATTGTTCAGTTTATTTATATTTGTTCTATACTGTAGACGATTTTTTGAGTTTTATTAAATATAGTTAATTATTTTTTTAAGATGTATAACTTGCAGGCAATTGAGAATATGCGACAAATTCCACAATGGCATTGTTTACGCTACAGAAAATTCGATCTTGTACGCCGCTGTCGAAATTACCGTTTAGGAAGGAAACACTGACGAATACAAACTCATCGTAATTCCGGATGGACGACCACAACAAATAAATCACCGTATTTCAAGTTTCATCGACCAGCTGTTCTGAATGTTTTGCTGCACATGTTCAAACTTATATAAAAATAAGATGAGATGTAACAAATCATAACAATACTTCTATAAATAACTTGTAAATTACCTAGAAACTTAGTTGATAAATGGAACACTATCACTTACATAGATTTTAATTTAATTCTTCATACTCTGTTATTTCAAGACTGTTTCTAAGACTTCGAGTTTCATTTTCAACTTTTAAATTGTATAGAAAAATAAAAAAAAAGCAAAAAAAGAATAAAAAAAATTGATAGAAAAATCAGAATATTTCGTAAAACTAACAATTTTCATTTTCTTACAAAAAAAAACTTCAATAAAACCTACCACATATTGCATTAAGTTACTGATATTACTTGTACTTTTATGTTTTCTACTTAATTATTTATACTACATTATATAAGAAATCATATGTACAAACGGTCTTTGATCTCATCATAAAATGAGAACATATTTTAGAATAAAATTATTTTTTTTATTGCAAAAATTTTGAAATGAATATCATCTACCTGTTGAATCATTTATTTGTTCATTATAAGACATAGATTACAAAAATATATTTATATTTACTTACTTCTTCCACCACTCCTTTTCCCGCTACTCCTAATTGCTCATGTACAAACGGAGTAGTTGTTTCCTTATCCGTAATCGTTTTACTTGCTATTAAACTACCAAAAGCGGTCGCAGGAACAGTTGCATTTGTAGATAGAATTTCAAGGGAAATAGTCACCTCGGATTCCGGTTCTAATGTTAACAATTCCTGTAAACAAAATAATATATACTCATTTCATAGTTCACATAAATATTATAGAAATTATCTTTTATATACTTATCGCGGCACATACTTGATTAGAATCTAAAAAGAAAAGTTGCGATCTTCGTTGCCATATTCTGTACGATGAATCTCGTTTTACTTGTAAATGTGGTACAAAGGTGGCTGCCAAGATAGAACTATTACTTTCAATAACATTTTTTCTCGTATAAACGGGTGTCGACTTTTGGGGTGCGAATATAAATACTGAAATTAATAGATTAACTTGTATGTAGATATGAAAGTTGATATTTTCTAAGAAAACCATAATTAACTTACATGAGTTATTAGTTGTAAAAACAGCCATATATGACGACTTTGGATCTGCTGTAAGAGTAGCAACTTTTAAATGTACGCTCCATATTAACGTAAGCGAGAGAATGTTCCATACTGCTATATGCTGTGCGGAAGCTACTACCACAAGATGACATGCTTCTTGTTTCCCAAATTCAATTCGTCTAATGAAATATAAATAGTAACAATAATATTGTTCTTATAATTCATTATAGTATCATTATCATATTTTTGAGAACTTACGTCACTGGATATTGATATTGACTATGTGTAAGACTACATTTAAATGTACAAGTATCAGGTGTCCACATTGTCACACTAGAATCAAAACCAATTCCAAGTAATGAACCATCAATTGAGAAACCAGCATCTGTTGCAGGCAAGTTTCTATAATTTCCTATACTATGGCACTGCCAGTGTTTCTTTTTTTCTAAAAGAAATTCAATTTCGAAACTCAATGCTACAATTCATTACAATATAAGAAAAGAATAAAACAGTAAAATATTACATACTGTACATAGATGAAGGTTCTACAAGGTGCCATAATTTAAATTTTCTATCCATGCCAGTTGTAACTGCTAGTGCTCCATTTTCATCAAATAACGTGCTCGGTTGGAAATGCAAAGCATTAACACCGCCATTGTGAGGAAGTTCGATTGATGTGTTCAGTGTAAATCTAACAAGTCAATACAGTATTTTAATATCTACATATCAAAGATATCAATTTTATACTTACAATTGTTGTTTAGTATCAAACATCCAAAACTTCAGCCTTACTTCTATACATGATACTTTATCGTTCCTTTCTTCAACAGTTGCCATCCACGTACCGTTATGATTTAATGCTATTTTTGTAACTTCAGTGTTTACGATAATTACACTGCGTTCTTGCGTTAGAAAATTTTGTGCCGTGATATTTATCTGAAAATGCATTGATATGTTGATAAGTAATATAGATAACATATACATTTTTTATATTGTGACTTACATTATATAGTAAACTTTTCGTATGTGTATTATAAAATTGAACATGCCCAGTACGACTGTTTAAAACTAAACAATTTGTACGTGGATCAACAATTAGACCAGCAGGAAATAAATCTTTGGAAGATAAAGTCACACCCCATGTAAAATTTTGTATAACTGATGTCAATTTTCTTTGTGGATTTACTACTACAATGCCTAGAAAGTAGAAAATATTATATATAATATGAATTGTATACAAAAAGGTACAAGTAATACCACAACATTTAAAAATATTCATACCATTATCTAAAGTGGATACAGCAACATACAAATTATCTGGTGCAATAGTAAGATGCTTAATTGGTGCAGGTAATCGAGGAAGAAATGATTTGTGATGTGGATTTGCTAAAACCCATTTCACTAAAACACATTCTCCTCCTCCTGTGTACATGTGACCACCTACAATTTTTGTGTCATAGACAATTACTATATATATTGAAATTTTTAAAGTCATATTAAAATGTAGATAGTGTACCTGATTTACTAAATACTATTTCTGTAACAGGTAATGTATGCCAGTGATAAACAGCTGTATAAGGTCTTGTTTGATATAAACCCTTCCATACTACCACACGACCAGTTGTATCTCCTGTAGCAACACACTCTTCGTCTGGATGTCCAGCTATACATGTTGGCATTCTACCTGTTTTACCAGTCTTATGCCTGTAATTATTAAACAAAATCGCATTAAAATTATCAAATTCCAATTTATCTATAACTTTTATATTTTTTTATATAAGAATACATACAATTTATCAATAAGATTCCTTGATGGCTTTAATATATGTAAATCTACATCATGAAGAAGAGCTATTAAATTGTCCCCATGATTTCCAATTATATCAACATAATATTCATGTGAATGTGTTCTATAATAAAAAACAAATGCAATCTATAATTACTATTAAATCTGTAATTATTATTTTCTCATTAGGAAGAGAGATTTGCTTACGCTATACATGTAGACTTTGCACAAACTCCATTATCTATATCAAATAAAACTATGTAAATTTTTGTATTGCATTTGGAAATGTATGTAACAAGTACTTGTCGCAGCTCGTTTCCTAAGTGAGTTTTATAATTTACAATGTGAAATGTTTTTATTTTTGGATCTTCTTGAAATTTTAATTTCTGTAAAGAAGATAATAATAAAGTTATTAGATAAGAGCTTTAAAAAGAAGGAATATAATTTTATACTGATAGAAAATAAATTTAATATTCATACTAATTTTTTTGTGATAATGCCACTTTGACAACTCCAAAAATTTAGTTCCCCATTTTCTGTACAAGCAATAATCCAATTAGGATTTTCAGGATGTACAGTAAATCCTGCAATTCTGTAATTTGTTGGTTCTAACTCTTTCACAAAGTCTCCAGTTTGAGTACTATAAGCCCTTATAACATGTTTCCATACTATAAACAATATTCTGTAACAAGTTCATATTGTCTATTAAAAATATTAACTATAAATTCGTTTTATCAAATGCAATAGTATATCCTTCATAATAACATATAATAGTAATACTAATAAATTCAACAAAATATAGTTTTCTATGTAAAAATAAACTCTGTAATTGATACTATAAATTTCATATTTAAGAACTGAAAGATATAATAATTCTTGTATATGTTGAATTAAAACTTACTCTCCATCGTGAGAAAAAACTGGCCGTTGATCAATTATACTACCTCCACCTTTTCTTGTGAGAACTAAATCATCGACATCTATTACTTCGATATTTGCAGATTCGCGTCGTGAATTCAATTTCATCTGCATTTTGTCACCTAAATCGTAAGAGGTTAACGTTCTTGATTATTACACACAGTACTGTGTACCCCATATATTAATAATAGAATAAGATACAAAATATATGTAAAAAAGTAATATTTTGACAACTACACGTGCTAAACTTGAAGTAACCAAACCAAAAGCCGATCACATGGCTTGTTCTTGTATCCAAATACTCAAACGAAGTTCACGTTAACACTTGTGCACCTGCGGCAAGAAAAGTACCTAGTGAGATACAACTTCATGTAAAAGAATTATAATGTATTTCTAGTATTTTTTTATTTTTGTTTAAACTAAATATCATGTATAAATTTATAGATAATATATCGATAATTATAATTAATTTTGCATACCTTATGTCGGTACACAATTTTTAAATCGTAGAAAATCTACTTAACCAACAGTAGATCACTTATTTATTAACTTTATCTTGTCGACAAAATTAATCTAATATATCTAATCAATTGAATCTCAAATTTCGACTTACCAAAGAATCGCATCTTTGTACAATTCATGTTGTGTGCATAATATACTATTTCTTTGAAAATATTAATAATAAATATCATTCATTTACTGTCTAATAATATTCTTATGTTAATGAAACAAAAGAAAATGGTAAAAAACTGAACACATTAGTATCAAGCATAACACATACTCTGTTCAAGGAAACTTTTTCGAGTAATTGTTGCTTTATTCTCCCTTAACTTTACACATTATGGGTAGTAACATAAATGGAAACTTAGAAAAAGAAAAACAGATCAGGCTTCGAGGCTGCATTAATAAATAAAGCGCATATATTATTCGGCTTTGAGTGGATGGAAAACAAGTACTGCACGCGAGCAAAAATTCAAATAAAGATTTTATTGAAATATAAGGAATCTGTACCAGACAGAACTAAAATTACCGTTTGAATTTGGTACTACCGGGGTTCACATATCGTATATGCCTGCGTAATCGCTAGGTTTATCTTTCACTTTTTTCCGCCCTCCGTGTGTGTATATGTGTGTATGTATGTGTGTGTGTATGCATGTATGTTTTTTTTAATCGTTATAAGTAGAGTCTGAATATTCTATAAGTACAGAAACAATGTTGAAGGTACGCGCACAGTCTATCTCAAAGTCTCTAAAGCTAAAAAGGATTTCCTCTAGACCTGCAGTTCTGCGATTTTACATTTACAACTTAAAGGGGTTTTTGCTTCCGTTCTCTATTTACAATTACGATAACTGAAAGGTCTAAAGCTACGCATTCCCTTTCATTCTTACTTTCTCTCTCTCCCTCGCTCGCTCGCTCACTCATTCGTTTACTCACACGCGCTCTTTCTCTCTCGCTCCATTATCATAGAGTTGTAAGTGTCCGACTATGTACAATTTTTACAGAATATTTCTCTCTCAATATACAGAGTGTGTTGGTTTACATTACACAACAATTTAATAAACGTGTATTTAAATCCCTTACAATGTACATTGCAAGGAACCGCGCGACCTAATTGCACACAAACAGTCCCATTTTGATTTCTCTTTCAAAAAGATAAATCGTTATCGTTCTGCTTTTCTTTTGGAAATTGGTCGTACACGCAATCTATTGAGAAATCAAAAGTATTAACGGTAGATATTTGACAGTTCGTTGCGAATATGTCGAGATATTTGAAATAATAATTGACAAAGCTTCTTAATTTTGATGTACGACAGAGAAGAAAAGACGCTCGAACGAGGTTCGCTTCTCGCATCAAATGGGACGTATTGCATACACAGTCTAATAATACTATACTAAGAATGTAAAAACCTAAAAACTTTTCTTTCTTTATATTAGTTACAATAAATAAGCAACGTATATGATTTTTTCTTTTAAGTTTTACGCTTATACAATTAACTATATCACGGATTTACTGGTTCTGAAAGTGGTGCACACGCGCGCCAACTGTACGGTGCAGCGAAAGTCGTTAAAATGAAAAGAAAAAAAAAAAGAAAAAAAAAAAACGAGAGAAAGGTAAATTAGGATGTCCGAAAAGGTTCAGCGACATTAATTGATTAGTTTGAGTTTAAGATCGTTAGAATTTGGTTGTTGTACTCGATTCTCTGTTCAAGATGACCGTTTTCGAGGTAGGAACATCTCTATTTGGTGAATACATTTCGACAACCCATCTTAAAAAATAAAATGGCGCTCTCTCAAAGATATGCATAAATATTTCTCGATATATATGTACATATATCATTGGAATTAAATGTCGTGCGCGTAAAAACGTATGATGCGCAGTCAGTCCTTAAATTCGAATGAGAATGAACAAAGAAAGAAAAAGAAAACACATTTGACGGTATAAAAAAAAATGCAACAGCTAACACGTTTAAACAATATGTAATCGATTCGTAACAAAAACACCGACAACCGATATAGAACACGTTATACAGATTATAAAGTTATCGCGTACTATGTCGTTGATAACGTACATCGTTTTCTTCCCCTTTTTCTGCTTGTTTGTCACTGTGCATTGAACTGTTCGTTTCTCTGTGTGTGTGTATGTGTGTGTGTTTGATTGTTTATTTGTTCGTGTGTATTATAACAAGTTGAAAAAATCGATAATGCGTTCGTGTTTCTAAACAAATCTAAAATCTACGAACGAATGAAACACCTCTTTCCGTTTTGTGACAATATTACTCGCTAAGAAAAAGAGAAAAAAGAGAGTAATATTTATCGTTAAATACAATGTAATATCATAATGCTGAGAAATACGTTATCAAGATAACATTAGTTCTTTTTTTTTCTCGTCCCTATACTCGAAAAATTTTTTTCGTATTTTCTTAAATCGCTTCTACGAAGCTGCTTTGATTATTCTAAAAACGAATTAGAAAAATATTTCTTTCCAGATCTGTACTATTTTATCATAGTAAAATTTGAAATTAACTAATTTACAGGATATTCCATTATTTCTGCAGAATTCTAATATAAGCGGAAATGCAATCAATAAGAAAATGTATTTATTCTCTAAAATGTTTCTTTCAGATCTTTTTGCATCTTTTCTGTTTTAGTACAGAGAGTTACGGTCTATCAAGCGTTTTTAAAATGTACAAGTGTATATCACGATGTGACAGCGACTCATAATAACGTACCGTTGTTCTTTCGCATAAAGTTGTCGCATGACGATAGTCTCACTATCTTTTATCCGTTGATTTACACAATAGTTTTCTATTCTACACACCGGAACTGACCATTCGTGATTTTTTTCTCTCCAATCAAATCCACAGGATATCATATCGACAAATATTGAATTTTAGGTTCACGTACTTTTCGCTTCTGGAGGTTCTTGGAACTTCGTTCAGAATGTACGACGTACCGGAAACTGCGAGTTGATGAATTTTTTTCGTAACTACATATAACCTCGGTCCTCTTCGCAACCATCAAAAAGAGTTCGTCGTCTTACATTTTCAGAAAAAATGTTTCCATATATAGTTCAATACCGTCAATATATATATCAATATATATATATATATTCGTCATCATTGACTCTACACTTCAATGTGTGAAAATAATTTATATTTACAAGCGTGGTTCAGTATTAGAAATTCACAGTAAAACGTCCCTATTCGAAGGTCGTTAGTAGATATCGCTCTTGGGATCCCTCTCCCGGAAGAATCCTTTTTCAGTCTTGCACTCCCTGATGGTAACGGTCTTCAGATTCACCGTCACGTCTGTAATGAACACCTGATCGGCGACTGGATTCCTTGCATGCCAGTAATCCGTACCAGGACTCGAGAGAGGGACATATATGTCTGTCTTCGTGATTTCCGTTTGCTTCACGCTCGATGTGTTGTTATTATTGTTATTGTTGGTATGATTATTATTATTATTGTGACTATGATGTCCATTGACAACGGTCGGTAACCTGTTGTTGTTCGTATACGAATCTGTAGGGCTAGGTGACTTGTGACCGTTCGCGTCCACTGTCACAGCTCCGTTCGACTTCTCTTGTTTTTGTTCAGGCAAGTGCTTCTTTTTGGTAGGTTGTTCCAGAGGCGTGTCTATTTGAGGGGATATAGGTGCCGGTGGTGCACGTGGCAGCGAGGGTGGAGGACCGTGAGGCACGTCGGCTTCGGTTCGCTTTTTCTCCTGCACCGCTGGAGCTGGTGTTGTCGGCACTGCCGGCAGTGGTTCCTCTGGTGTCGATTTCACGCTCGAAGATGACGGCCTCCTACCGTTAACCTTATGACTCTGAAACGTATTTGAGATATCTATGTTACAATGGAATTCTTTCTTGTACATTTTTCATACACTTCAAAACTTTGAAACTGGAAGGTACGTTGTCCTACACAGCTAGAAATTATATTGTTTTACATGAGCAATGTCCAACAATAGTAATTAATTAAACAAATAGATTTTACGCGATTTTCATAAGGAATACTTACGTGATAAGAGGGAGATGTTGAATTACTTTTCAAAGGCAACAAGCGAGGGATCTTGTTTGGCGGAGGACTTCCGCTACCACTACTGGGACTGCTGGTAGTAATGGTAACACCGATTTTTCCCGATTCTTTGCTAAGAACCTCAGCCTTCCTCTTCGTACCAGTCGGTTCTCTCCTCGGTAGCAGAGGACTGTCTACACTGCTGTTCGAACTGTCTGAATCGACACTCAACGCGGATGCCGATAATGGGGCTGTGGGCGACTCATGCCCGTCGAGGGAACTCGGAAGCGTATCTTCGTCAGGTGCAACGGGATTTAGGCGAGGAGCAGAGGTGCTACCAGTAGTCGACTCGTCTTGGCTATCTTCTCCGACTCTCTCGTCTCCACCTGGCTCTTCTTCGACGACCAAGTTGGCAAGAACTTGTTCCTGATATAGGAGAATTGCTCAATTCGTTGCAACATTTATACGACGATTTTCGTAAAAAAATTTTATGAAAAAAGTTGTTGAAAGAATAAATCATCAGGTTCCAAAAAGATTAAAAAAAAAATCTTTAACTCGATGTAAACTTATTTCTTTAAAATTTTACTCGATTAAAAGCGCGTTGAGAATTTTGGTAATTGCAACGTTAAAATTTTAATTTGAAGTTTCGAATTGAAAGAATTTACGGAATTTCACAAATTGGAGATGACGTGATTTTTCGAATAAAAAACGAACAATTTATTTACATTATATCTAGTATCCCTCCGCCTTGGTCTTCTCGTAGATACATCACCACCTTTTTGACTTTCTTCGTACAATTCGATTAATCTGACGTCTAAAATATTCTCTTCCGGTTCCCATGTGTTGTACCTACAAAGGGCGAAAATTACGTTTTTAATTCGCTTTCGTCAAGATTTTTAATAACGTCGTCGGTTTTATTTCTTACTTACTTCTTGCTCCATCCTTTCCATTTTACAAAGTACTCTACTTTGCCCTAGAAAAGAAAAAAAACAAAGATAATTCACACCCATGAAAGAACGTTAAAATAAGGATCTGAATATGACGTTTATGCACCTCGCGAGGATAACAAACGACTCGTTAGTACTCGCAAAAAAATTACTAACAACATTTGAAAATATAAAACTTCCTCCATAAATTTATGAACATACTCAAGTTGTTGTGGCATAATATTTGGCAACATATGTCGTCTTAAGATATACGTAAATCCAAGAAACGAAAAGAAACGATATCGCGATATACGAGTTTCCAGGAAATTCGAAGAAAGCAAATTGCTATTTCAAAACTATCGATGTATCGATATAACCAAACATCGAAGTGACAATCGAAAATATACGGTATAGGAAAGATTACCCATGATTCCAGCGAAACGTATATTTTATATGAAATTGCAATCAAAGAAAGAATGAAAAAGAAAAAAAGTACAGGAATTTCTTCGTGTACATCTAAACGTCTCCTAAATTGCGTCTGCGTTTCTGGTACGATGCATCTGCGGGAAGAAAAGAAACGGAACACCTGCTTGTTCGAAATGTAGAAGATTTTTATAACCTCTGTGAAGCCGCGGTGTTCCGAAAGGAATAGATACGCGACATAAACGCGAAGACTGGAATTACAGGATAGACGTACGATTTAATCGTAAGCTGTCGACCGATAAAAGGACCCCTTGGCGCCAGTCGTCGGCCACGACGTCAGAGAATGTGGCCGATCACAAAGATCCGTTTCGCGCGTCTGCGTCAAACGGCGGATTTTCGAATCCATCTCGTAGGAGCGTACGGTCGATAAAACGGGCGGCGTTGACTTCCACGAGAGCCGCTCATACAGCTCACCTATTGGCCGTCGGCCAACGAACGAAAGCATGCCGACCGGTCGAGGTGCGCAGCCAGTGTGACAGTTGGAAAACAATGACATAACTGTGCAGGTATAGGACACGTCGGTTTATCGCGCATGAGCCGCTCGCAGCTGAGAAGTCTCGCGTGTTTTATGTCGATTTACAACGTTGCCAGCCTCGACCAGCGTCGTTACCGTACTTCCAGGATCACCGGCGCAGTAAAAACGTATGAATTCTTGCATAAGTTACCATCGTTTCGAGACGAACGTATCGATAAAGCAATTCGGCGCGATGAAATTAGCAAAGAAAATATCTTAGACGCGTAACGTAAGGCAATTTTTGAAAAGTGTCGCCTGATAAAGATAGATATATAACGTTTCTTGTCGATGTATCGTTAAATAAAATTAATACGTATTGACGATTTTGGAAAGGAAGAAAATTAGACGTGCGAATGTTTACGGATACGTTTAGGATTAATGGAAATAAGCGAGTATGGGATTCGACGTGAAATAATTGTGAACCAATGAAACGTGTCGGTCGGGTTCGAGGAGAGATATCGAGAGCATCGTACATGATAGAAATCGCGACGGGAGGGGCAGAGCAGAATTGTCGGGGCGATAGTGGGAAAGAGAAAGATCGGGAAGAGGGGAGGAACCGGCAACGGCGCATAGACAAACAGATTCCATGTCGTGGCGCTATCTACCGGCGAGGGTTCGCAGTTCTCTTACTTACCCGCTTTTCCCTCTTCTTCGTAATCCGTTCCGCAGCGTAAACTCTGTCACCTAGATCCATGATGTTTTAATCCTTGTTCGTTAGATGCGTATGAAAGCTGTTAATATATCCAATAAGAGCGTGATGCGTGTCACTGAGAAACCACACTGAGTAACGTAACACCATATGTACCGACACCGAATCGGGCGCGATGCTCTAATTTAACCGAGCTTGACACACTGTAAACACGATAAAACAATCGAGACGATGGTTGTTTGACGAAAGGTAATATAGAACGGTAATTTCACTGAATTCGGCCGTGCAGCACCGTTAACGTATAATAGACGGACACGAGAAATGTTACACAGCGCAGATGAAAATACGACGCGAGCACGTGTTTTCTGAAGGGCGATCAATTCGATCGCATCCCCGGTGTGCTAGACATTCTCGTTGAGAATCATGTGAAAGAAGATGCGGCACGTGTTGTCTCGTATACGAGAGCACTCGGCATCGCTCGATGTTTTCCGCACTGATCAGAGCCGAGCGACGGTGATTAGAGTGGCTGCTATTTCAGCAGTGAGGCGGCAATGCGGCCGATGTTTTTTGAAAGGCCAGTAGTCGCGGCAAGACCGGCGAACACGAGCGAAGTCGGCGTACACGCACGTCCCATCGGGAAGGGAATTTCAAGCGGCACAGTTTGCGCGCCGCGAGTTTCTTCTTCGTGTGTTCACCGCACAACGAACCTGTGTACAATATATCGGTCGAGCACTCCGGGCACTCGACTGCGTTTCGTATCGTTTCGAAGTCGTGTCGGACTTAGTGCCCGTGTTGGCCGGCAACACGTTTTCTGCTTCTGCTGGTGCTGCTGCTCCCTTCGTGCAAGATCGGGGTTCGTGACGTCAGCAATTCCCCCTCACCTCGTAAACACCAAACATGGCCGTCGTACGGATATACGCTGATCGAGTGCGTCCCAAACTGATGGTGAAAACTAACGTCGGTATAGGCACTGGCAACTTGTGGATCCGTGTACGATGTGCGGAATTACGTTTTCGAGCCCCGTGAACACCGTACAGCCTCTCTATATACGAATATTCGAAAACTGGAGCGATCGACTGGCAGCGTCTAGCACATTCTGCGGATCGAGGCCGACTAGAGCCGAGGTCTGCCGAACTCCCCTCGCAAGCTTAGTGGACTCGCCCGACCCGCTCGAGGTTAGGAGGGGAGGGGGTAACGGTAGAGAAAGAGTATCGAAGGGGAAGGGAGAGACTCTCAACGGTACGTGCGCCGCACACGAGAGAGAGAAAGAGAGAGAAAGCAAAAGAAGGAGAGTGTGATTGAGTGACCGAGGACGAGAAGGGCAGGGAGAAGAGGGAGAGAAGAGCAAGCGCAATGGAGGTAGAGAAGAGAGACGGCGCGACCAGGAGCGCCGTCCTCGGAACAAGAAAGCTGCCTGCCTGCTTGCCTGCCTGCCGCCTGCCTGCTAGCCAGCCACCCCAAGTTCCCTTCTAGGTACGTGTATGCGTATATTTGTGTGCGAGAGCAGTCGATGCAACGTTGCCAACTCTATTTCGTCGATAGCACCGCACCAAATGTCACTCGCGTATTACCCGACAAATTCGAAATTCCTTCCGTTGTCTTTCCGTCTGTAATCCACCGTTAGACCCGCAACTATTCCACCGCGATGTCCTAGAAACACGCGCGCGATATAACCCGGGATATTTCGCAAATCGACGTGCCGCTTTTCCCGTGTATTCGCGCCCACGATCTGGCAACACTGTATCCTCTTGCGACGTACTGTCACACACTACATAACACTACCGCACGGCATCGGCCGTCGCATACGATGCTTTTACAGTAAACAGACGTTTGAAACGGATTATCGGAGGAAAACGCGAGCTCGTTAGAACTATAACACACCGTATCGAGTAGGATCACCGTAGGATAGAGCGCGTCGCAGTAAACGGGCGGCGCTGTTCGTGAAAACGTGTGCAACCTCAACGGATCCCGAAACGAGAGTGTCCTCTCCCGTGCCGACGAACACACAGGGAGAGCGGTTGAGCGAGGGAGAAGGAGAGGGATAGAAAAGGAGTGAGAGAGGTAGATGGGGGAGCCTGCTCTTCTCCGTCCTTCGGCGTAAATAGCAGGATAAAAAAGCCACGACAGCGGCATTCGATTGGTGGGATTCTCGAGGCGCCACCAACGCTTCTAACCCCGCACAGCGCAGCGACCAATCCACGAGTGGCACAGCCCACGTCCGTTCCCCTCGGCTCGTCGGGAAGGCGGGCTCACGGACAATCGTCGGTCGACGGTTCAGTTCGAGGTCCCCATCGCCCGCGTCCCTCCGTTCCCCTCGACAACAGCCTTTCCGTTTTGCCGCAACTTTCCCCCTCTGTGTATGTTCCAACAGAGACAGCGAATTCTCTCCCTCCCCATCACTCTTCCCCTCGTGCAGGAAACCCGAATAGCGGAGCGCTACCGTGCCACCGGTCATATCTCGCTCTCTCTCTTTCCTTCTTTCTCTTTAACGCCCACGGGTGTGTAAAGCCGTATATATCGCGTATATGCTGTCGCGTAGGGCGGGCACGTGGGTGAGGGGCACAAGGGGAAGTATATATCTACCATTTACATATATATTATAT
>NIJG01000161.1:6973147-7000812 GCA_002201625.1 Euglossa dilemma
GGCGGTGGCCGACCACCGTCGGTATTGAAATATCCTGGCCCTGGAGAGCCAAGTAGCCGTGCAGCGATGCCGCTTCTCTTTATAACCACTACGCTCTGCACCAAGAGACCGATCTTCCTTTCCTTTCCTCTTCCCCACCCTATCCCATCGCATCCACCTTTCCCCTTTCTTCCTCTCTTTGTCTACGTCTTCCGCCCTCTCTCCGTCCTCTCCACCCTTCTCCCTTTTGCTCCGTCTGGCCGTGTAATGTTCGTAATCCGTCTCTCTCGCCTCGTGTGCCCTTGTTCGGCCGGCGGCTTGTCGCGGGATGGGTGTTGCGTACCCTCTTTTACGACTTCGTTTTTCCCCCTCTCTCGCCGGTTCGCCGGCCGATTCGAGTTTCGCCTCCCTTTGAAGCGCAATCAATTGTTGTGCCCAAGTGTTGTGCGCAACCCTGTGTGACCGGAGGTACAAAAGCAAAAATGCCAGCGTGCGTCGCGCGCGCGGCTTTCTCGAGTCGCGCGCTATTGCGCAACCATGGAATACACAAAGCCGATGTAGATGGCGTGCCACGGGTACGCAGCTTATGGCACGTCCCCTCCTTTTCCTTCTTTCCCCTGCATAACCAATGCTCTCCTTTGTTCTTCCTCCGAGTCGTCGTCGTTGTCGTTCCTGTAGTTCGCGCTTTTAAAGTAACCTCCTTAATCTCCTTAATACCAACTTTACCATCGCGTTTCGATCCTTGTCCGATTATTTCCTATTCCGAAACGCTTCCAACGTTCCCTACGTTTGCTTCTTTTTTTTTTTACCTAACCACTCGTCGTGATTCGTTCGTTAATTGGCGAAAAATTACAGAACCGATTTAATATCGCGATCTAACATAGATCGTGTAACGGGAAACTTCGAAATTAACGAATCGCGTAATCACCGATCCGCATCGATATCTCGATAAACGTATTCTATGGTCCCGAATTGCCGCGAGTTTCGCCGATGTTCGTACGCCGGCAGCGCCACTGCGCCGCTTTTATGGCTACGGGCGAGGAGATATGATTGCGAAAGAAATAAAAAGAGCGAGCGGGTACGCAGAAGTAGAGTAGTGACCAAGAGATGGCGGCTAGCTAATTAAAGCTGCGCAAGAACGCGATAAGCAAGGGCAAACGCGCACGGAGCGGCAGCGCACGCGACCAAAGATACGGGAGAACGATGAGGCCACTGATTCGTGTTTCTCATTATGCGGGCCGTCCATCGCGGACACGGCAACGTCGAAAGCAGGGCGTGGCGCGTTCTTCGTCGATCTAAATCGAGTGATACGCCGGTGCCCGCTGAAAAATTCCCTGCCGAACATCCCAGTCCTTTCTATCGTACTTTATTTTTTAAGCACGAGGACCATGCTACGCGTCTACGTTGCGTCACGCGTCTATGATCTCTTGCTTCATGGCGGTGGATCACGCGTGACGTTAAAAACGAATCAGGCGCGAGCTAAGTGTCGGCGTTTCGACTGGATTTCGGAACGAACGACCGGCGTAGATGAACAGGCGAGATAAAAGCAAAGGCTCGACGTCGAACATGGCGTACGGTATCAATCGGAACGTTCTGTCGAAGATTATCGATCTCGGATGTCAACGGAATTGATCGAAGTGTAACGGATTCTGTAAACTACCGAACGATATGCGCGGCAACGTTGCACGGAATCGTTGGTTTGTTGCACACGTAAGATCGAACAATATTCAATATTCATGACAATTCTTTTTTATCATTCCAATATCGTACAGGCTATCTGTCAAAAGCAATCAGCGTTGCAAACCGTTTGCTATTCCACGGATACGAGAAATCGATACATCTCGCGTATCGACTTTTTAAATCCATCGCCTTCGCGTCGTTCGCCACCGGTTCGTTCGATTAACGGATATTTCCAGGTTGCAAATCAAACATCGATCCACTTCCCGTAGATTCGCGGCCATCTTGATTTTATCGAATCAGTTCATCGTAGGATTCGTCGATCATAACCGATGTTCATCTCGTTTAATTGCTTTGCAGTTGGGCTAACGGCCGTTGGAAACGATGCATCGAAATTGACGAATTTTATATTTTCTAGCAGTTTAATCGTGTAAGAAGCTATTGGTAGAATGAACGTGGTATAGTTCGAGGTGCGCGCGCGCGTTTCTTCGATAGAGACCGGGAGAGCCGAGTACGAGCAGTCGTCTGGTGGAAAAAGTGACCATTTAATAACTCAAAATCGAATTGCGATATCGAGGTAAAACCTTTCATATAATATTCTCTACCATTTGTCATGTTTACTTGTATAAGCCGTGACTCTGGCCGACGAACAGATTTCTAGATAATCGATGTTTTAGGTTAGTGCATCTGGAGACATTTTCGAACCAGTTTCGAAAATTAACGGCTAAATTACCGCCCTCCTCTGCGTCATTCGCCATTGTTATCGCTGCTATTCTCTTCTACGAAGCTACCGATGGGATACTAACGCATTTTTCGAACGAAATTAATCACCGAACGAGCTGGTGTAAATTATTCGCAGTTGTTCCAGAAGCTTCGCGAAATATCGTTTCGTTCAAACGCGTCTTACTCGAATCATCGGTTATCCGTTGATTTTTAAAAAATTATATACGCATTTTTTAATTCGTTTTTAGCGAAAAATGAATCGTGCCGATCGTTTGAAATGTCAGTAACTCGATTACGCATAGCAAAAAGATGACAATCAGTGTGTCTCGATTTTCGATGTTTATAAAATTATTCTCTACGTAAAATTATTTATTTTATTTGTATACTTCTTTACTCGGTCTTCGTCTGGGCCATTCGAAAACTGGAACTCGATGCATCTTTCATTTGATATCGTGTTTGGCATGTATTCCTCGGAATCCGTCCGTGTAACCGATTCTATGGATTTATAAATCTTTCATGTCGCTTGTGTGTTTTCGACCGATATACTCGTTCACTGTCCCGTCAGATTAACCGGCTGAATTTGCAACGCCATCCTTAATATGCTAGCTGCATAAATTTTGCGCACTTCGAGTTGCTTAATATCCTTCCATGTTGTGGAACATAGGGTAGAAGTGTCACTTCTTCGCGTTTACTATTTCACAACTATTCGAATGTCAAGCGGGCTATTCTTGTTCAGCGAATACGGTAGTTCGTAAAGGTTTTTTTTACGAATATTTGTATACATCCGGTTTTCATTTTGTACCGTATAACACGAGTCGGCAGTTGTCCATCTTTGTTAGTTTCCATTAAACGAAGACGTTATTCCTTGTCACGTTTTTCAACGAAAACGGAACCGGTACCGTCGTTATTTTCTTTCCAATTAAATACTCTAGTAGGTACAATTGTTTCGTTTAAATCTAAATGTAGATTTTATATGCTGTTACGATGCAATATGTCAGGAAAGAAGTACGATTCATTCAATACGCGCGTCGGTGGTTATATATATTAGATTAAGACATTTTCCCGATACTATTGTGTATTTTAATATTTAATTGTTCATCCGAAATCGTAGGTTTCGCGGTGTTTTACTTTACTTCGACTAATCTCGAGCTAAATGAAATTCTCCTCGCGTAGACTTTCCGCTTAAACCACTTTTACAACCAGCGGCGCACATAATGCGGCTATTTATCAGTCTTTATTTATCACTCTTACCTACCAAGCACCCCAGAAAGATTCCAGTGATATACTTTCCACCGCGGTTCTTATCATTTTCGATTCATCGCCATCTAGCCGCACTACCACCATCTTAACGCTCCTTTCCTCTATTTTCAGCCGATTTTTCACTCGTCGCGTGGTCAAGTGGCGCTTACCTTCGTCGGCGCTTCATCGAGGCATGTACGTGCGCAGACACCCGGTAGACGAGCAACTACCCACGTAAGTTCGATTATTAATTCAGCGGCGGGAGCACGCGGCGCACAGGCTTGGCGCAATGTGCCGCTCTTTATACGAACCGACGCACAGCGCCTTGTATACGAGCGTGACAATGAGCTTGCAGACATCCCTTAAGTAACACGGTTAACGCTTTGCTTATCTAGGTAATTCGGTTGTCCGATGCGAATTTCGAAGGAATCGAAACTAGTGAAACAGCTACTCGAAGAACGATAACAAGAACACACGTACGGAATTTGAATAAGAAAACGAAGTACGATTGAAATCCGTGCTATTCGAGGTAGAGGTTCGTATAAACCTTTGGACCGCAAAAGAGACAAATTGAGTAATTTCGTTACTTGATGCTCCGTGCTATTCAAGAACCGTGTTGCTAACAGGATGTCTGTATGTAGGGTGGATGAAGATGGGCGGTATGCTACTGAAAGAAATACATCGAGCTTCTGAATTGCAGTGTCAACTAGCGGCTTCTTCTGACGCAGTAATATCTAGTTGCACGCAATTTCCTACCCTTTTCGGCACTGATCTCTTCATCTCTTGTTTTTATCAATTTCTTCGTCGACGGATGAAAATTATAATCGACAGTATCTACGATCTCGTTGTAATTCTTTCATTGATATAATCAGTTAGAGAATAATTTCCAATATGGAAACATATTAACCCTTTATACTCTAGAAATCTATTTACTAATAATTAGAATTAACGAGTAATTAGTACGAACCAACGAGACACGCGGGTAGAATAAGTAAAATTAGTTTGATCGAAAACCAATAATGGGAAGTAAAGGATTCTTTCGATTTATTCCCGCACGGGAGAAATCATTCGGCATTCATCCGATCGCTGGTCGTACCTAATTATTCTGCCGCTCATCCCCCTCCACATACATATGTATATAGGAGCAGCGCGCGTGCACATGCATATTGCGAGTGGCCGCGATGTTAGGAGCAAAGCGAGCATACGTCGTCGCGTTATCAGGCCCGTGTTATCGCGCGAACTCGTCTCACGGCGCTTAAGTGCGCTCCGCTGGCTCGCGAGGAACGCCGCGACTCCCACGTACTATGCACGCGTGCGCGCGCGCGATCGCTCGCGCGAGTACCAGTGAAAAACCTCTCGACGCTCGAGAGCCTCCGCTGATTAGGTAACGGCGAACGAGTATCTTTTTGCCTGGTCGTTCGCCTGGAAACGAACGGTGCCGAGCGTCGGTACGCTCGTTTCGGCGGGGTTTCGTGAGAATTCGTGAAAACGGCGCACGCATTCGGGGACCATGCGTTCCACGGCTCGCGTTTTGTCCTCCTAATTGAATAACGTTCCCGCTAACAGATGTCCGCGATAGCGGATTCCCCGTTGCAATGGAGTTCGTTTTAGAGGACAATGAGCTCGCCACTTGGACTGTTATATATAGCAATGAACGAGCCGTTCATTTTTACGAAATTGCGAGAAACTGGTTTTTTAAGTTAAGATATACAGGTCTTGTGTAAAGCTTCGATTAATTTACGTTTTTATAACTCTATTATGATGTTAGCGGCATAAATGGGATTAACAGGTTGACGCAAATGGCTATAGCCGTCGTGCACGTTCTAATCAATAAAAAATAGAACAGCGTTAGTACGAAGTGTAAAAATTACATGATGAGCAAATGACGGTTGTAACTGTCGAGAGTTTTTTTTTTTAAACTGTGGCCAAGAAAAAACTGTGTGCAGTCATAAGCAATTGAAAAGAAATGCGTTTCTGAGCACGATCGTGAAATTAGAAGTGTGTGGCAACGTGTTAAAATGCGACCAATTTTTGTCCGTGTACACGTGTCGTTTAGTTTTAAATTTGCGTTGAAGAACGTGGCTAAGTTATTGAATCTTAATTAATCATAATTAGGTATAGTTGACGTACGTGTATCGATGTGGAATTGCGTTTATCGTATTAAAACACGAAATACTCCGAATGCAACGGCTGAAAGGTTAAACGGCGATTTTTCGATGATCGTTGAAGTATCGTTTCACGTAATAACGCGAGGATGTAATAAAGATACGCTGACCTCTTTGAAATTACGTAATACTGTTATAATGGTGCACAAAGTGCATATAGAAGTTCGTTGGTCGTTATACGGCATCGATGTTAAAGATAGACGAAAACTCGCAGTACCTAAGGTTTCCAAGCCTCGATGAATAAACCACAAATAATCACGATCATAAGTAACCTAACTGATAATTCGATTAGTCTTCCATGGAAGAAAGCCGAGAGTGGTTAAACACGAGAATCGCCATTTTAATTCAACCGAACTGTCCTTTTTTTTTTTAAACATTCATTGCGTCACGTTTCTTGGAATAACGCTAAACCTACCATAACTAGAGAAACAATGGCAGGAATAGAAGAACGAAGGAAGAATCTCACGGAAAGATAACGTGGAATTTTTAATCGAGAGTTGGAAAACGGCTAGCTGGACGGTGATAAGTTTTAAACGTCAAAGAATCCTCCATTTTGTCCTATTATTTGCCGTAAACATTCCGTAAGACTCACGTTTTTTGGATTAACGCTAAACCTAGCATAACTAGAGAAACAATGGCAGGAATAGAAGAACGAAGGAAGAATCTCACGGAAAGATAACGTGGAATTTTTAATCGAGAGTTGGAAAACGGCTAGCTGGACGGTGATAAGTTTTAAACGTCAAAGAATCCTCCATTTTGTCCTGTTATTTGCCGTAAACATTCTTTAAGACTCGAGCGAACGTCGCGAGATCTAGATCGAAGCGCGTGAAATGGCGAAGGATCGGAAATCTTGCGAAGTATCTTCGCTATACTAATCGCAACCGCTTTCAGCGCTGTGCAAGCACTACCGAGAGGTTTCCGTTTGGCAGCCGGCGTTGAGACCGAAATCCAACGACGTCGAAAACGGTCGTTGGCTCGGTGCTAGAGTCGCGAGATAACGCGTGGGAAGACGCCGAGGACGTTCCTTTTCGTCGCGCGAGCGACCGCGCGTGTTGGCCGACGATAAATAGAGACAATGTGCGCGACACGCGATAGATATCGTATCTCGATCGAAGCGTCTGCACTCCTTCGATTTTCTAGCCTGCTTTCCCTCCTCGATCCAGCGGGGAAAGCGTTCTTCGAGATAAACTCGCGACAAATATCATCTATACGGCAGAGCAGATGATTCTTCATCGATTCCTACAGATTTCGGCTCTTTTCCTTCGCGCACGGCGATTAGATCTCTCGTCTCGTTAATCCGTTTCACGTGATGTGTGGTAAAAATGGTGAAACCAAATCGTAAAGATAGTTCGAGATATTTATTTATGGGAGGACAGAGATTGGGCTTGATTCTTGGCATTCTTGCGTGCATATCATCGCGCAGAAATAATTTATTAACTTCTCAAGAAGCGAAGAAGATAGTGTTTTGGAAATTGGGATATTTAAGGCAATAGAAAATAATTTAAGCGGTGAAATTAATCGGTCAAAAGAGCTTGATAACGATAGTGAATTTATTTAGACCTCGCTTTCGAAGGAATAACATGTCAAATCTGCCTCGAATCTGGTAATCTTCCACATTACTGTACGTACTTTGTTGAAACAGTGAGTCAAGTAGTATCTTAGTTTATCCTTGATAAGTATCGTAGATTACTAATGACCCATCCGACATGTTTCGCGTGTCCAAACGGAGATTCGTATTGTTATTTTCAACTTTTCACACATGCATCTTGTAAATATCGGCTTTACACATTCGCGAGACATATGTGATTAATAATAATTACTAAATATCTCAACTTTTTCATCGATATCGTTACGAGAATATCGTGTTTCCACGATCGGGTCCTCGAAGAACGTGTTTGTCGCTAATTTCGTTGGGATAATTTTGCCATCTTGTGGTGCCGGGAAAACTGGTAAATTCGATTATACCGGTTCATGGAACCGATGTATCGGATTCAACGATCGTACTTCGATATATTCCCCGAGCGTGCCGCTAATTGGCACGATCGCTATTTAATTACAAAATAGATTTTCGTGCGCGACAGCGGACGGCAACTGATGCCGGTTCCACGCGTTTTCCGTCCAATCGTGTATTAATTCTATTCACGTACGATCTACGGATGGTGTTGTAATCAGATAGACGTCGAAATGTTACGATTGGTGGCGATAGTCGAAATGACCCATTTCGGATACGACGAGCATAAACGGACATAGTCGTCTATTCGATTTCATTCGATCAACCAAGCCGTGATTTCAGCCATCTTTTCTGCAATCGCGTCTATTAACTTGGAAGATTTCTCACTCGAGGAATTTCCGATCTTCCGATGTGATTAAAATTTCTGCCATCGTTCCCCGTTTGTTCTCCACGCTCGTTTCCCACGGATTATCACGCGTTTCCAACCGCTGACGTAAAATTACGTACGGTTACGCTCGTATTTGCGAAATTGTCGCGGAGTCAGCAGAATTCATAGACGACGCGTTTGCGAATTCTGCAGAATTCCTTTATACAAAGCCGAGTCGGTGTCGCGAAACCTTGTCGCGCGTTTGGTTTGTTGACGGAATAATAAACATTTAATCGAACCACAGAGCAGGTATTCGCGATACTCTCGAAATTCACGTGTGAATCTCGTTTCGGAGGAACGTCGATGTTCGATTTTCGCTTTTCCGAAATGGAAAAAGCACGTGAAAGATGCATAGAAGATTTGAAAGGGAGCGACGTATTCACGATACTTTCAAAATTCGCGTGTGAATCTCATTTCGGAGGAATGTCGATGTTCGATTTTCCCTTTTCGAAAATAGAAAAAGGACGTGAAAGATGCATAGAAGATTTCGTAGAGTTGAAAAAGATTGCCGTATCCGCGATACTCTCGAAATTCGCGTGTGAATCTCGTTTCGGAAAAAAGTCGATATTCGCTTTTCGCTTTTCCGAAATGAAAAAAGGACGTGAAAGATGCATAGAAGATTTCGCAGAGTTCAAAGGGAACGACGTATTAACGATACTCTCGAAATTCGCGTGTGAATCTCGTTTCGGAAAAAAGTCGATGTTCGCCTTTCGCTTTTCCGAAATGAAAAAAGCACGTGAAAGATGCATAGAAGATTTCGCAGAGTTGAAAAGGACCGGCGTATCCGCGTTTGGTTGGAAGATTTTCCTGTCCGTTTCGCAGAAACGAGGTACCCTGGGTTTATTTTTGGTACACCCTATAGGAGTCAGAGGCGGCCTGCAACTTGTTGCTCGATTTTGAGACCGGCCTGGTGGGTCCTACCATTTTGTTAGCTTGGCAGGTTCCGGGGCCTTCCCTCGAAACTCGTCCCAGCACGAATGCGGTAGACCGGCCGAGGCTGCTTTCTCTATCGCCTCGATTTGCCCTATCCTCCACCCCCATTTTCTACCTTCCTTCCTTTTCTTCCTTTAAACCTCCTCTTCCTCTCTCTCTCTCTCCGGTCCCGCGAATTGAAATTTCTTCGACGAGATTAACACGCCACGTTTCTCCCGTATTTCCAATTTTCACGCGAAAACCGCCGTTAAAAGACTCCGTATTTTTCCATCCTCCCCGTATTATGCGAGTTACCATTTTATCCGCGAACTGTTCTATCGTTTTACTCCATTTTTAGCGTATCGGAGTTCGTGCGAATTTAGAATCGCGGCTTCGGAGATTTCGAGTTTAAGCAGTTTTATTCTGGAACCGTGGCAGAAAACGATATTATCCTCGGTGTAACGCGTTCTTCTTAACGAAGATAAATGGAGATTAGTAAATACTTGATGGCACGATGTGAATTGGGACAGATATATTAGTTAACTCGAAGGAATGGACGTTAATGGCTGTTTCCACGAAACAGTGTCGATTGGACGTTAAATGTCGATCAGCGTGAATTTTAATGCCGGAGAGACTTGGTCGGGAATCTTCCATCTGGCGTGTGGCCATCAGAAATTGTAACGCGTTTGTATTAAGATTCGATTAAGAAGGAATGATTATTAACCGCAGTTCCATCGAATCGAGTCTGATTTTTTCGAAATAGCTCGATATTATCCGCGCCGTTACCGCGAGACACGGCGGTCGAAATAAATCTGTCACTTAAATTTCGAATATTGGAATAAACGTAGCCAATAACCGCTCCGAGATTTATGACTCGATCTTTACGAGACTGCCAAAGCGAGACAAAATGGCTGGTTCCGAAGCCACGAGATAACTGCGTGTAAAAATCGCTCCTATTTACGGGGGCGTGCATTTTGAGATTTTCTTTTCCTTTCAAATCTTATTTTCCCTTCTTCACGTTGATTGTTTTTTCCCAATTCTCCCGGAAGAATTTAGAAAGCTTCCTAGAACGCGTGACAGAATCGTAATAACAATGAGAAATAGCCGTTCCGGTGTAAATTTCGCCATTTCTATGCGACGAAACAAGAGCCGGACGTGGAAGAATTTCAAGCGCGAGATCGCGCATGATTGACAAAATCCCCGGACTTTCTATGTCTTTGGATTTAACGTATTCTAGTGGCCGCGAAGCGTGCCGGTCTTTATGGGCCGTTCTATTTTCGATTTCGAGTCGTAAACTCGCGTAAATCCGCCACACCCTCCTTTTGTTCCCGGACAGAATCCGCGTTGCGCGTTGATTTACATCCTCCTTAAATATAAACAGGCTCGCGTTAAACGTGGTTAATCGTTCGACTAACTGTTCGGATTTTGCCGGATTTTCCTCTTGTTCGGACAAATCGAATCGCGAATACTGTCGATATTCGCTCTAAGAAGCGTCGATCTTCTGCCCTGCGATTTTTCATCCCTACGACTGTATCGAGATCGATATCGTCGAGACGATACGTTAGCGATGGTTAAAAAATCAGACACGATAGGTCGGAATCGATAGTGGGCGAGAAAAATCGACATTTCCGGCGGGGTTGGACGCCGGAGAGTCATTCCAGGAAATGGCCGTAACTGCGGCGATTTTCCATGGATTTCGTCGAAACTCGGAACGTAAGACGGCGAAACTGTGTGGAATCTGCCACGGAAAGAATCATCTCGATATCTGGTCTGGGAGCGGAGATACAAATTAGTGGCTTTCGCTCTGCGCGTGGACGCACGAAATCGCGTACCGCGTCTGCGCAGGTTTCCTGCCTCTCTCGAGCCAAGTGGAACTTTCCACGGCACGAGACCCGACGACCTCGACGTTAGTATCGATATCTCGAGGTGAGATCATCGGTTTCGATCGTGGCTCGAGACCACCCGCTGGCCGCAAATTCGATCGGATAATTTTCCCGGGAACTCGATTGGTCGGACACGACAGTCGATCCAACGGCCTTTTTTTATTCTCGATCGCGCTCCTCTTTCCACGCTCTCTCGCGGTGCGTCCAATTTTTCCGCTTAAAAATCGAACGCTCTCTCTTTCTCTCTCCCGTCGGTCCGTCGACAACGACCACCGTTCTTCCTTTTTACACCCTTTCATCGACGCGACGAAGAACAAGAACGCGAACGATGAGGTCGTTTCGAATTTTCTAGACCGATCGACTCGCCATTTTCCAGCCAATACCGCGAATTCGAGATCGTTTGGACGTCCTGGTTTAAGGCTAACGCGTTCAATAAGAGATCGCAGACGCGAGGATCTTTTTCGGGGGCTGATCTGAAACCGAGCGATGAACGAGAGACGAAAAACACGGGTGATCCCGGCAAATGGAATGTTCTCGTAGAACGACGGAGTCTCGGTACGTTGATCGTCAGCGTTTCGCAGAGCGATGCTCACAGTGGAAGATACATCAAGCCGATGCTCGTTGCCCTCTCCTCTTCCGTTTCGCGGATGCGTTTACGAGACCGCCGATGATTCCGTCGTGCTCGTTTCTTTGCACGGGAGAACCTGTTTCGAACGAATTACCGGCACCGAATTCGCGCTTGCAGAAAACCCTTCGGTATCCTGGTCGCTATCCACTCGGGATCCTTCGTACGGTGCTGACAACGGAGAACGGGATCTTCATCCAGTCCAAACGACCTCCGTGTCTGTTCACCTGTTACTCCGTTTTCGGTGTCTCAGCCACCGCACAGATTTTCCGGTCCACCACCCCACGAGGACTCGACCCTGTGCAGGCACAGCGCGTTGGAAAATCAGAAGTTTGGCTGGAAGAAGGAGAAAAAGGGCACGTACTAGGAGCACGGTGTGCTAGGGAGAGCTAAAAAGAGAGGGTCGGGCCTGGAGAGAGAGAGAGAGAGAGAGGGACGGAGACCCTACACCCACCCCGGACGATAATTCCCGTCACCATGGAAACACCCCGAGGCGTCCCTGTGTCAGTCCACCCCCGCACCCCACAAACACACCGGCTATCCCTCTTCTACCACCCCAGCCCCCTCCTGAAGCCCCCTTCGCGAGTCCACCAGGAACTCGTATCGATCCGCAGACGAGTTCGAGGTCCTACGTATTCTACGGGGAGTGTTACTGACAACGGGATCGTCTCTCTCTCTCTCCTCGTCTTTCTCCGACTGTTTCCACTCGTCGTCCCTTTTCTCTCATCCTCCTTCTCCTCCTCTTCCTCCTCTCTCTCCTCATCCCTTCTCCACCGGCAAAGCTTTCCTTCTCCCTTCCGGCGACCCCCTCCGGTTCGCTATCAGGAATCGCGCGTTATTGGATCTCGCGTCTCTCCGGCGTGTTTGCGAGACGCTCGCACGCGTTCCAGCTACCAGCGATCTTCCGCCACTTTCTATCGATGCTCTTCGATCGCGGCCGACAGAGAGGAACCGCGGCGCGTATTTTTAGCGCCGCGTCCCCGGGATCTCCCTTCGATTTCAACCCCCTTTTCTCCCCGTGCCCGAGGAATTCCTGCATGAGTAGCAATGTCGATGCCACGCCGGGGAATCTGTGTATCGATGTCTGCTAGCCACCGCGGGGAATTAGGTGTCCTCGGGAGCGCGACCGCGTTTCGACCGGTAGCTTATAGCTGCGGATCGTCGCCGCGTAACAAGATCTAACCCCTACCCCGGCTCGCCCGCCTCGGCTGGTGCCCCCTTCTGATTACTCTCTTTCCGTTCCTCTTTCTATCTTTACCCGTCTAGCGGGATTCTAGCACGCCCGTTCTCGACGAGCTCGCCCGGATACGCAGGCTTCCTTCGGAGGTGCACATGTCGACGCCGCGACACGTGTAGGCGTGCAGCTCCGACCCCTCAACCCTTCCCTCTGATGATTATTGCCTGTGTTAATGCCACGCAGAGTGTACGGCGGTATCGGCTGGATCGGAGCAGCTCCTTTGACGCGAATTTCACGGAATATCGCAAGGACTGATTTGTCCTTTGCCAGTCTAAGTGTCTCGGGTACGCGTCGAAGCTTTGCTTTGTTAGGTATCGAAAGTGTTTGTTAAATTCTATTCCACCGTTTCCTGTGTCGTCTTAAATTTCACCTGTATTCATCGTATCCTTCGTCGAATGAAAATCGGTCGTTTGCAGGGCGATGTAAAAAATTTACAGATCATGTATCGCGTTTTCGTAGCTCCGGGATTAACGAATTGTTCGTCTGATTTAGATTGGACGCCGGGGAATGGCGTGTTTGATAGAAGTGTATGTAAATGGCGAATTTGTAATCACCGCATGGTTTCCGATTGTGCGCTGCTCTTTGTGTTTTTCTCGTTTTTCATTCAAACGCGTTCCCGGTTTTGAACCGTGGGCCCTGGATGATCGCGCAAAGTGCACTCGCGTACGATTATTCGTTTGATTAAGTTGCTGCAACGATTTGGTATACTTAAACTTTGCGAGAGTTTGAAAGGAAGATGAAAATTCCGCGTTCGACCTGTTATTCTTTTATCGACTAACGCACGACTAACTTTTCGACACTGGAGAGGAGAAGAGGTTAACGGGGAGTGAGAAAATGGATAAAATCGGGGAAAGAAAGAGGCGGATCGAGAAGGCTCGCGCGCTGGGATCGTCCCGTTCGTAAGATCCAGATCCCGGTCGCGTCGAACCGGCATCGTCCGGTTTTCCAGCCGGTCGTGGCGTACCGAGAGCCGCTAGAAAGTTTAGGAAACGGAGTAGTATATACGCGTCGGTGCATCGCGGCGGTGCGCGCGTCTGCTCTTTACAAAAACAAGAAAAAGAACAAACCACTCCACTCCGGCTCTCTCCTCTCTCTCTCCTCTTCTCTCGTTCCCCATTTCTCTGTCGCTCGCGCGCTAAGCCATCCGCGGATACGCTCACTGGCGCGCGCGTGCACGTGCACGCTGACGCGGCGCTGTGCGCGAGCGTATTATCCGTCTACGGCGAGAGAGCGCGAGACCTTCGGCTCTTTTGCCAGCCCTCTCGGCTCTCTCGCGTTACCTTCTCTCCTCCGTTTCACTTCCAGCCTCTCCCCTCTCCGTCGCGCCCCTTCTCGACGCCTCGCGTCCTCTCGCTCCCTCCTTCGGCTCGCAACGCGCGCTTCTTCGCCTCGTTTCTTCTCTCTTCGTCTCTCTCCCGTCTCTCTTTCTCTCTCTCTCTCTGTGTGCCGCGTCCGACCCGTTCGTGCGTCTTCGTACCTCGTCGGTGGCACGGCGCGTCGAGAGTACCGACGCCGTCTCTCTTCGACCTGGCTGACGTCTCGCTCTCTCTGTCTCCTTCGCGCGGCCACTCCGACCGCGATAAAGTATCTCTCGGTCCCGGTCGCGCGCACGCACCCTCTCGTTCCGCGTCTCTCTCGCTTTCACCGCGCGATCGGCGGAACGCCGCCGGGATCTACGGCGCCGACGTGCAGCAACGTGCCTATTGCACGTATGCACCTAACGACGGGTTCAATTTTGCCAAGGGTGAGAGGGGTATTTTGCCAAAGCGATCCGCACCCGAGATTGGCCGATTTTCGACCGGTCGACAACCGTCGATCGGTTAGAGTCCTCTGGTTTCAGTCCTTTGGATTTTTAATTCGAGTTCGCTACGGTTACCTTTTCTTTGGGACATCGTAGATCGTATTTGCGAAAATATGCCCGAAAAAATGGAAATCTTTGTGTATTGGAGATCGATGATCGACATGGGCCGCGATTGATATATTTGCTTTTCGAATATTGCTTCTGTACTGATACTCGAATCGTTTTTTGCATCGCGAATACAGTCTGGTAAAGTTTTACTGTCTCTCTCAACCTTTCCGAGCGATTTTCTTTGACGTCCCGATCCGAGATTTCCGCGGAACGCGATACGTATGCAGCGTGGTAGATAAGTATGTAAATTTCGGTGTGATGCAATGGACAAGGATTCTAGAGACTAGGAGACTTGCCCGTGTCGCGAAATGTTACTTTTATAAGACACGCAGGCCCACCTGCGTTACATAGTTGAGAAATCCTGGGCGGGGCTTCCACTTCTCTGATTACTATGCCCATTTCAGTAGCTCTAATTTATAATTGGTAGTTCAGTCGGCTGTAGAACGGGATTTGCGAAAGCGAACGCGGTCGCCGTATCGGCGTCCGTTTTTCGCTCGAACCGCGAGTTTCCTTCGGTGTTAACCGACCATTCGGACGAAAAGGAATTTCTATCCGAAACTTCTCTTTATTCCTTGAAAAAGGCGCGAAAAAAACCGGGAATTTTCATCTCAATCCAGATCGCGATCCAAAAACTCCAATTCCATCGCGCATTCGATTCGTTCGACGTATGAAAACGAATTAAAAACAGTTTACAAAGGTAGAGGAATTTTTCAAACGATTTTTCAAATAATTTCGCCAATGCGCACGGTCAGAATTCCGCGTTTCACGTCAACTGCGAAGATAAATAAAAACAGCCGCGACCTGCGAACGGGACAAAAGCGTAATTTCGCAGGAGGTAGAGAAAAAAACATGCTCATCTCGAAATTTTTTCCAAATCACCGTCACATCGAGCATTTTTCGCTTTTATCTCTCCTCTCTCCCCCCGTTCCTCTCCATTTTCTCTCGTTTCTTCGAACGAGAAAAAAACACCGATTTCAGCCTCGACTTTTCACCGTTCGCGTTCTCCCTTCCTCCGGTTCGTTGCATATTTAAGGGAATTAGCGATAAGAGGAGCGAACAGGTTGTATCGAACAATGTATCGTCAGTCGGGACGATGAACGAGTCCCGGGGTCTCTTTTACATCGGATGCGTTTTAATAATATTCGTCGATGCGACGACGCTCCGATCCGCTCGGTAAAAAGCCCTTTGAACAGCGGCTGTGCGAATGCTAATAAAATGGAAATCGTCGGAACGACGCCGGTGCATGTAAATATTGTGTTTTAATCAACGGTGCATCGTTCGTTCGAGTTTTTAGCCGTTTGAGATGTAATGAACCCCGCTGGTAATGTATTCTCGGGACGCCGACAGCGATCCGTGTGACAGAAATGTTGGAAACGAAGATGAGATCGATGTGAGATCGGGGTGTTGCTTGGAAACACGAGTCGTATAGTCGTATTTCAGAATATCAACCACGGGACGAGTCATTTCTTCGATCTTCCGAGTAATTAATCGATCGAAAGGTAAATGAGCAGATTTTCTTTCTCAATTAAACCAGGACTTCTATTGTTCACGTTGACTCGTAGTAAAAGCAACGATTAGGGTAGAAACGTATTTTGAATTCCGTCAACGTGACGGTGCCTCACAGTTTTCAACGAAAAACTACGCGTTTTATGGAATTAACGAGAGATTTATCGGATTAAACGACAGCGTAATTGTCGCGCGGAAGGCAGAAATTTCGCGAAAGGCTCTCTGGTGTTCTTCTGAAATTTTTGCATTTCATAATTGGGCCGGACTTGGCAATAAATGGCGCGTATGACAAACTAATTTCAGAGGAGGTGCAATTACGCGGAGAATTTAGTATCGAAACAGGCGTATCGCGTCCGAAATTCTCCGTTCCAATTACATTTTCAAAGCGCGTGCAGCTTCTGCAGGCTACGAAAATCGTTTAATCCGTTCGGGAAATTTCGCGCAGAATTTTCGCGTTAATTAAAACCCGGCTTGTCGCCATACGAGCGAATCCAGCTTCGCGCGTATTTCTTCCCTTCGCTTTTTCCGATCCTGCGGAAAACTGACGAATATTCCCGTATCGCGATTATCCAGACGGATTCAGGAACACGTGGATATTACAAATTCATAATTACCGACTAGTCATTCGAGCATAATTCGCGAAAAACATTGAAAAACGCGAAGTACCACACGCGAGAAAGAAAATGGGAAATTTTCGCTCGGAATTCACATTTTCTAACCTTTCGAAACTTTATTGTAACTCGAGTTATATTCCAATGTTGCTATCGATCCGAACGAATGAAAAAAAGAATTAGTTCGTAATTGCGGAGAAGAAAAAATAAACAAATGGGTCGATTCATCCGCTTCTCGCGAGCGCCGAAACTCTTTTTCATTTACCGTCGAAGAACCCTACGGATATGAATATAATTTACAAGTTTACTGCCACGTAAAACGCGAGGTTCCTCTTTATTAACCTTTAATTAATTCACCTTTATTACTCGTCGATCCCGCGGCGAAACGGCTCGTCGAACAAACCGGCAAGAAGTCGCGATAAAAATGAGGCATTACTTTGAAACGCCGGTAATCCACGGCAAGAATTCTCGTCGGTTTCACGCGAATCGACATGCAGATAGCCGAAAATGTTGGACAGGTCGTAGATCGGTAACGGAGAACGTGTTCCCGGCGATTAACGTTTATCAGGTGGCTGGTTTATTACATTTGTGCATTACCGGCGGTTATTATCGTCGTAAAATATGGCTTCCTCCTTCGTCCGAGGTGGCTTCTTTCGCGAGAGATAAGTATCTCTCCGCTTTGGCTTCTATGACCACATTTTTCCCCCGGTTCTTTTCCATTTCTATCCCTCTCTGCTCTCCTCGTTTTTTCCTCACTTTTTTCCCCTTTTTTCCTTTTCCATCCGCGGCTTTTTAATGCCTATCCTACCATTGAACCGGTACCCGCGCTGTCCGATGCGCGATTAAAATGCAGTCGCCGTGTTGCACGATAAACATCGAATGTTATGGCTGCGTAACGACGTTATAACGCGAGTAATAACGTCTGCCTAGCCTCCATTAACGATTGTGCCAGCGTCGTTTTTCACCGTCGATCCTCTCGGTCCTCTCGGCCGATATTTTCGTTCGCCGGCCTGCGTTATCGGCTCGCTTCCTTGTCGCTCGCCGACATTCGTAATGGATACACGATCGAAGCGTCGAACAGGGTGTAATCGATAATTACCGTGGATTTATCTCGGTTTGTTATCGTTCTGTCGGACAGAGATTGTTTCTTGGTCGCGGATTTAACCAGCCAGCTCGAGATCCTCGAGGATGAACGAGCGCGGCGCGGTAGAGTCTTCTTAGCAGGCTAGAATCGGTGAATTTCTACGTTTTTTTCGGGAAATAACGCGTGGATAACGGCCCCGGTGATAAATTTGGCGCGCGTGTTCAATCGCCGGAGCGTATTGGCAGGGTACCGGCTTATCTGGCGTGGTATTAGCATAAATACTCGGTAGTAATAAAAAATAGACTAGGGATTAAGACATCGAAGACCCGTTTCAGTTGCACCTCGTAAGATAAATCTTGCATTTCCCTTTCCTTTTTCCTCCTGCCACTATAATTATCCTTTTCTCGGGCGTATATCTGTCAAACGGAAGTTTAACGAACACGCCGTGGATTTTGTTAATCCCCGGATGTCCTTTATTTCTGTTAGAGCGCGGGTTTAATAAAAGCACGACACAGCGTGTCTTCCTCTCCCCGTCGTTCCTATTCGCAATGTCATAAAGTCGATAAAGCGTATTAAAAACCCTGTTGTTTATTTGCAAACGATCGATCAGACACGCGAAAGAGCGGCGTGTTTTGTCAAGATCAACTCGGCAGAGAGTTTCACGATACCAGAACCAGAATACCACTCGAAATGACCGCTTCCAGACTCCTCGTTCTTCCAGTTACTTTCCACGACATCGCCGTTCGTTTATAAACAAACAGAGTCACGATTCGTTCGTCTTTATTCGAATCATTCAAAATCGAAGCGTATTCACGTTCCTTCGTACTCGTACCAGCTGGTTATAGCAAACGCTATAGGATTAACAGGTAAAATCTCTGGGTTTTCGTGCTAACGCGTTGACAAAACCTGCCATTGGTCCGATGAATCCGCTCTAATCCTCTTTACGAGAACGCGAAATGGTCAAAAATTCGATATCTGTTCTATCCTCGACTCTCTGCATCTGGCTTTCATTTCTAAACTATTCTACCAACGTCTAGCGATTTATTTATTAAAATTATTCCATTCCCGGAAGAATCGGATAGGGACGGAAGTCACGAAGTCAAAAACACACGGATTGATCTCTGTTTTGCTGTTATCGGAGATTGAAAATTGGGATTACGCTTGGAAGGTAAACTGGACGTGGCGTGAGGTGGAAGACGATCGGGTATGAAACTGTCTCGTAACCCCCCGGGGTGTCGGCCAGGTCCCGGTAATCCCACGGGGAACGATTCGTCATGATCGTCAGTCGGTCGCCTGGTTGGTTGAGCCGGCATGGAAAGCCATTGTTACGCTCCTATGAGTGGCACTCGGCGTCTCTCTCGCGCTCGTGGCGCCCCCATCGGCGCGCCGAGCGTCCGACGGAGACGGAACGAGGTAGAGTTCTGGCGGAAGGACGGAGAGGTCGCGTGGCGTGGAAGAGGACGGAAGAGGGACGATTATAATTACCCTTTCGTGTTCGCGGCCGCAGGCCGTTTCCTTCTCGCCTTCCCGTCCTCATTGATTTCTTTCCTTTTTCTTCGTCGCCTTTAATAAACTCTCTTTGACTTCCTCTCGTTGCGTTTAACAACCGCTCTGTCTTGCTCCAGTTAATTCAGCGGCCTTTGATGCCTCCTCCTCCTCCCTTCTCCGTGCTTTTTCTTCCCGGCCGCTGCTTCTCTCTCTCCTTCCCTCTCCCCGACGCCCTTCGCGTCCCTTTCCTTTTCGCTGTTACTCGCAGCTTCTTCCCGGCGGAACGAACAGCCTAGTCCGGAGAGCAGCGGCCGCATACCGAAAAGCCGAAACGAGGTGCACGCGAGAGAAGCAGAGTTAAGTGACCCGACGCTCACGTGACCCCCTCGTGCAATCAGCCGCGCTCCTTCCAGCCTCGTAACTCGGCAACCTTCGGCGCGGGCCGAAGCGGAGCCTCCGATCCGCGCCGATCCGCGACCATCCGCTCGGTTCCGCGCGCCACGCGAACAATTCCTCTTCGGGGGGTTCCGCCTCTGCCGAACCTCGTCCTCGTTGCTTTTGAGATAACCTTACTTGCTTCTTTTTCCGTTCCTCGCCCTTTTCCTTCCCTTTTTCTTCCCTTTTCCACCCCTTTTCCTTTCCTTTTCCTCCCCTTTTTGCGTTGCATTCCACGATCCTTCCCGATTTTTCCGATTGTCCCAAATTATTTATTATTTTCGACTTTTTCGCACCGCGAGAAAGAAGGTTAAGCGTTTTTAATAAATCTTTAGTTTGTGGATCATCGATCGAAACTGTTTCGTGGATCGTATTTTCTTCTGTGCTAACAATAGCAATGATTCTTTGCTTCCGCGATAAAAACGGGGAGTAAACGACATATGAAAGCTATATATCGTTCGAGTAATTACGAACGGTGTTGTTGGTTTCTTTTTATCAGCGGCTCGTAGAATTAGCGGATTAATCTTCGGAATGTGGCTCGAAATTTTTCGAGAGGAATCGCGGAGCTGTTTCGAGTCGACGCGTTGATATGTCCGCGGTGCTGGACGCTTCCGAGCGTTTCGTTTTCGAGGACACTTGCAGGCTTTTTCCGAAGTCGATCGATCGGGAATACTCGAATGACTATCGATTCGCAGGCGGGGAACGTCTAGACTCGGAGACACGTAAACGCAATTAATCGTGACGGGCACAATGGAACGGCGATAGCGGCTCGTTTCTTATCGTAGCGTAAATTTCAAGCCGTGGCTTATCCACTCCTTCCACTTATCTTTACGAGTTGCACGATTATTCTGCATTGTATCGCGTTTGTTCCGAGCCGTCCCGTATGCGCGCACGGTTTTGGCTTCTGGAAAGACCGTCGTAAAGTCGCCGAGAGTCGCCAGGCGTCCAATCCGACGTTCGAGGATTATTTTCAAAATTTCACATCGTATATCTTGATTTCCGTAATCGGTATGTGTATTTAATTCTCGGTGAACCACGTGTTCGGTGAGATCGGGCGAGGATCTTACCACTAGTTTGCTTTTTGCTTTTATTTTCTTCTAATTCTCCGAGCTAAACGTCAACTGTGCAACGAAAATCGTCACGAGTCTATCGGGAACACAACGAAGGGTTGAGGATAATAAGTTTATTTAAAAAAACATAATAACATTCCGTTCCCGTAAGCGTCGATGCGTGACTGGCAAAAAATTCCAGGCGCGGTTTGTTCCGCGCTTGTTTCTTTTTTTTTTTCATCTCAGACAGTTGTATTTACTAGATAGGTAATTGCAATATATGCAAATGATTTTAGAAACGACCGATTTAGTGACGATTCGTCCGTTTAATGGGTTCAATGGCGACAGGTTTACGCGGAGGCATCGTTAACGGAATTTCATTTACCGTTTTATCAGTGTATTACAAAATGTCGCGTGAAAAGCTACTTTCAACCAGCTTACGTGCGTTCTACAGGTTTCATCCTATCTACGTTCAAACACTTCTTCGTTCCGTCTCATAAATAAGCGTGGTTCCCGCGCAAGCTTTATCAGCGCGCCGTAATGCGTTAATGTCCCACTGCTTCACGGCTAACCGAGTCTAGTCTGTCGCAATATCGCTTCGCCATTAAGCAAACAACTATTCCAGACAGATCGTCACTCCTATACTAAACTATCCGCCGGGAAAATCCGTGAACAGGATCTCGAATGCAGTTCCGAACGAGCTGCGTTACTTTGTTCCGCGGATCCATTGTCGTTCGTGTTTTCCGCGACGCGCCATTTATAGCGGCTGGTTTATCTCTCGTTCATTTCGAGGATCGTGGAACGTTTTTAACGATTGTGGTTACACTATTCCATCGATATACACTAGATTCGTAAAGTTCCTTCGCCTAAAATCCAACAATATATAAGACCGTTCGCGGTAGTGAGAATAATAAACATTTATCATCTCTGGCATAACCAAAAGCAGTCCCGAAGAAATTCCCAACTATGATTAACAACTCGAAAACGAAACGCTGTTAAATCAAACGCTCCAACGATTATCCGGACGCATAATAGACGTCACCGTTCTTTCATCGTTCTCCAAAGGAATCCGACGTCAATTATCGCGCGTATAGAGCTTCTCGGTCGCAATTATTAGCTTTTAACCAGCAGAAAATCTTCGTTCTAAGTCGAAGATTGAATTTGGCCCCGGTAAGTCGTAAGGACTTGTTCTCTTCGGCTACTTGTGGTTCGACTAAGTCGCTGCGAGAAAATGCGAGCCGAACGAAACCCCGAAAGTGACTCTCCCGATCCAACACGACCGAACGTGGATCCCACGCGCTAATTATAGCCGGTTAAACGATGATCGCGGCCAGTCCCGAGAGGGATGTTGGCTCCCTATATCGGTAGCAAGGCGACACCGAGCGAGCACGGTGACCGTTTAATGGAATGATGAGACAGACGGTCTGTCTGCGGTTTCACCGACAGACAGAGACGCCCGTGGTCACAGTCCGAGTGACTTGGCGTACGAGGCGTGCACGGGACCACCGGAAGTGGCCCATCACCGCCCCACATTCCCGACTTCCGCTCTCGCGCTCTTGCCCAGCCCGCGGAGGCGCGTCGCCGCGCTCTCTCGCCAGGATTCCGCTCGTTTCGTCGCCAACCCCGCTCGCAGGACACGGCCGAAAAGATACGGCCCTGGCGCGACCATGGAAATTGCCCTGGCCTTCCGACCGGATGACAATTTCCCCGGACAAAGGATCGCCGAGTTATTACCGGCTTTGCCGATTCTTCCTCGCGTTTGTCCCGTCGCACGCGCTGCTTCCGTGATCCTGCCAGGGTCATCACGATCGGGGACCATGGTGCAGGGACCATTGGGTCGGGAACGAGCGAATTTTGCTCCATCGCCAAGTTCGGGAAGCTGAAATCTTGGAATCAGTGAGGTTCCACGCGTCTTTCGTTCATTAATTCTTTTTTTGGTAAAAAATATAGCGTCCTTTGATTGTCGAAACTTTCTTTAACCCTTTTTTAGTAAATAATGTAGCGTCTTTTGATTGTCGAGACTTTCTTTAACCCTTTTTTAGTAAATAATGTAGCGTCTTTCGTTTGTCGAGACTTTCTTTTAAATCTTTTTTAGTAAATAATGTAGCGTCTTTTGATTGTCGAGACTTTCTTTAACTCTTTTTCGCTAAATAATGTAGCATCTTTTGATTGTCGAGACTTTCTTTAACTCTTTTTCGCTAAATAATGTAGCGTCTTTTAATTGTCGAGACTTTCTTTGACCCTTTTTTCGTAAATAATGAAGCGTCTTTCATTTGTCGAGACTTTCATTAACCTTTTTCGGTAAATAATATAGAAACGAGTGTGTAAGTTTATCTACAGAATTGTTTTAATTTCGTGTATTTTTTAATTCTTTTGAATTTAATGTCAACTACCGATCTCCGAAATTTTCGAGCTTTAGGAACGAATGTAGACGCATGCTTCGATTCATTACCATTTCGATAAGCGAGAAGGATGCAGAAAATATTCGTCTCGCTCTGGTTTCGATTGTACCTCGGTCGCGACAGATGTGGAAATTTTTCTGCCGATATTTTGGCCTCACCGCGGCCTGTGCTTTTGATATAATGCTCGGAGAACGTCGCTGGCAGATAAGGATGCAAATTTTGGTGCGTTTCGGTAGGTGGGAAATAGGTGTGCGTGCAAGTCCGTGAGTCAGTGCGACGTGAAACGCGATTCTTACATTGTTGCACGGGTAGAAAATGTTGGGCGGAGCTTTCACTTGTATGGTTGCTGCTGCAGATATTTCAGCCGGTTCAATTTGCGGTCAAATTCGCAATTTAATCCGTCGGTACCAGCTTCCTTTAAAAATACGAATAATACAGCAACACCCGAGATATCCGAGTCTCCTGAATTTTCTGAAAAATATCCTACTCTCTGAAATGACAAAAAATAGATTCCTCGTCGGTCATTAATCACGCGAACGTACTTATCGAGGAAGTTACTCGGGAATTCCGATGGTTCGTCGGCGATATATCGCGTAATTTTTGCCCGAAAAAAGGAAATGCAAAAGTTCGCCGGATAGAATGTAGCGCAATCGAGAGTATCAATTTTCATCGAGTATTTGCGGAAAAACCGCAAAAAGGCTAGAGTAAACCGAGCAGAGGTGACTGGAATGCGGTTTCCCCTGCAACACAGCCGACAGCGTGCGTTTATCGACGACATGGGAAGTGTGTGATAGGCAACGGATGTTAGTTACGACACCGTCGAGATAATGCTCGAAGAACAATTAAAACGCCTGGCGTACCACTACGACGCCGAAGAGACTTCAATAATATTCTATCCGACCTCTCCTGCCGACCTACCACACCGACCACTCGTTTTATTCCAGCTTGCATTCGTTTCGAATCCTTTGCACCCGTATCGGTCGAATTTCTGAGAATATCTGAAATTTCCCGTTTCACTCAACAGTCCTTTTTATTTATATCGGAATTTCGCGAATTCGAAACGAAATTTCAGACGAAGATACGTAACGATAACTCCACTGTTAACGATCGAAGAGAACCGGGTTGTTGTAACATTTTTTCTCCAGTTTTTTGTTTAAACGGGATAATTAAAGAAAAAGTAAAAGTAGCGGTGTCCTTTTTATAAACGAAAGAAAATATTGGTAATAAGCAGAGAAGTGGAAGACGGAAAATACGGGATGACTCGCCGCCATTTTTAAACCAAGTCTCCGAACCTAGACAAACCTGTTTCTCATTCGACAACCTAATTACTATTCCATGCTATACTTACCAATTACAGTAAAGAAGATAATTACTACGTTAGGCATGGCTAATTATCGAATCACCGCTGATCCGATTAAACTGCCTCGATCATTCATCGATCCAACCTCTCGCGTCCTGATCTATTTTCCCTCCCTTTCTCTCTCTATCCGCCATGTCAGTTTCCCTCTGATCATCCGCGATGTTCTCCTTTCTTACGCAACAATGCTGCCGAATCTTGTCGAACCTTTGCGAGGAGGCCACTCGTTGGAATTAAATCCAATTCTTCCGGGCGGAAGAAATTCTCGCGGAGGGGCCGGGACTTTTTTTTTTTTTGCCAATCACGAGGACGGAACGACAGCGGGCCAGAGCGGTGAAACACGCGACGATTCGCCGTCGTTTGATCGGTTTTTATTTCGGTCGCGTCTGGGCAAAAGTGTCGGTGGTGCTCGTGGAAGAAAAAACCCGGTCGTGTTAATTATTAATCGAACTGCCGGCATTCGCGTACAAGTTATTTGTTCCCCGGCCGTTTGCCGGCGGAGCGCCGCTTTTTAATTAACGTGCTGCCTGCTCTCACTCTTTTTCCGGTAATTGCGGTTACCGATGCTTTGATCCGGGGGCCACGAGTGTCGTCTAGCGAAACGGGACAAAGGAGCTGGTGAAATCGTGGCAGAAACACGACGACGGAGAGCCTTTAAAATATGCACTACCGAGTCCGTTCGTATGCTTTCTGAACAAACGTTCTTCGGGCCTCTGGAGATCGCGTGGAACCAATTCGCGGCCATCTAGATCGATCGGCAGCAATCTGTGTCTGCTGGTCATTGGATTTTACTCGGCTTTTCGGCACGATGAAAGAATCGTTCAAGGTTTACCGCGATTTATGCATCTTTACGTTGCTTTCCACTTTTCGCTTTTGATTTTTCGCAATTTCTCGCAACCTATCTTAACGCGACAGTTCGCTAGGATTGAAATATCATTCCTATAACATTTTATCGTATATTATCGTCCTTTCGTGTTCTCCACTTCGCAACATATCTTATGGAATCTTCGTTAAAATTCAAGGTATCCTTTTTAACACTTTACGGGAGCTTTTTGTTTATCTATTTCTACGGATAGCCGTTAGATTTAAGGGTAAAGGAAACCAGATATTTTCTTTAAAAAACAAACGATGGATTTAATTAGAAAATAATCGCAATATTAACAGACTTAATATAAGTTAATTATATCTGGTAATATCGTACAAATGGAGCAACTCATCCGTTAAATCGATGGGTCCTGTAAATCTAGTATTAACGTAACGCGTATCTTTTTTAACGTAATCTATCGCTACGCTATTTCTCGACTCGTAGGTTAATTTCAAAATTATCCAAAATTCTTACCGCACTCTGAGAATCGCGACAGGACTGTTCTCCAGCGAATAAACGATCACACGGCCGCAATGGCCGATGGTCCCCGTACGATTTGCCTCGGTTAATTCTCCGTGTCTCGAGCGAGAAAGTCGCCGGCGCGCCGAGCGAAATGGTATTGCGGTGAAATCACCGGTTTCCTCCAAAGCGGTGACATACCGATCGCTTACTGTCACCGCGATTCGAGATGGTCTCGAGATCTCGATGCCGTTCCACGCGCGTTTTCCGCGCAACGAAACCGCCTTCCAACGATCCCGATACTTGGATCAACCTTCGCTTTTCCAGCTTTCCTGGAAGCCGGACAAAGCCTTCCAGTCCCGAGATCCTTTACCGAGCTATTAATCCAAGTAAAACCGGCGTAAGCGATCGAATTACACATTTAGATACGCGACGAGCGAAGAAAATGAAGCTTCGATCAAACAAATCCGCTGCTTTTCCGGTGATAGTTGAATTTTATCGCACTGCGCGCGAATGCCTCTGAAAGCGAGCGATAAAGTCGCTTCCCCTGGATTTTTCTCTCGGATCAGGTTTCGTAATCACGATTATCGATGACTCCGAGATATGACAGACTTCTCGGACGTGTCTTCGTTGATACTAATAAACGACGCGAGTATTCGAAAACGTACCTTCGTAATCGAAGCCGCGGCTAAAACAAACGAGATATCGTCCTCGCTGCACCGATTACGAGTAATTATCCGCGAGACGACTACCTGCAGGATACGACGCCGAGGTATCCGATTTTAAATCCGTTCGATCGAGAGCCTCGAAACTCGCGGCGAGGGTAAAAAATGGCGACCATGAGAATCGCGAGCACGCTAGCATATATCGCGGCATACGCTCTTTAATCCTTTGTCATACTTCGACGAGTATTACTCGTGATGAGAATTTTGGGCCAAACCTGAATATCACGGATCCTACTTGTAATAATTTAGACGCGAATAACGAAATATTAGACTTATTTTTTATTGTGGGACATGCTAGAGACGGAAGCAAATCTTGTTTATATCACGTTTCAAGTTCCGACACTCTGTCTTTGTCACTTTGGTCCCCTTTCTCGAGCAATCGGGCGCATAACTTGGGCCCGGATTGTTCGGAAAGAAACCCGCGACTGGTCCGAGAAACGATTGTTTTCGCGCTGGCGAGGAACGGGAGAGAAATGAATTAATTAGCAAACGAGAGCGAACCCTCCACTTACGGCTAATTACGGAGCATCGCGTCGACGTAACAGCCAGACATTAATAATCGCTATAAACAGCTCGTTGGACACCGCCGCGGTTCTGGTCGAGTAAATAAAGCTGGTCTGAAAAAAATGCAGATAATAACCCGTAATAGCCGGAGATAATAACCCATAGAGTTATCGAGCGACTCTATCGGGCCGGGATCGGCCGGCGATCGACCTAAAACGCGATCGGCCGAGGAGTAAAAAGGCAGGCCGGGATTCCTGGTGCCGGTCTCACACCAGGCGAACCCGTTTCGGGGCGTTCGTTAACGGAGAGGCAAATAAAAGATGGTCGCGCGACGCTTCGAGCGCTGGCTAAGCCTTTTTTCGTTTCACCTTCGCGTTGACAGCGTCAGGCGATTTTGGCGCGCAAACGAATGTCTTTTGGAACGTCTCCAGGTGCGGCGGCGGCCTCCCGCCG
>NIJG01000161.1:7000987-7031782 GCA_002201625.1 Euglossa dilemma
AAATTCGAGGAAAGCTGGAGGACATCCGGTTAAGGTTTCTCGCGACACGATGATTCGAGAATCTTAGGACGAAGGGAAGAAGAATTGACCTTGAGTGGTAGGAAGGATGTTTGCGAAGATTCGCGAATTCATCGTGGTCTTCTTTGCGATTCGTTTTGTTCTTTGAGAAATTTTTGGAACGATGAATGCAGTGGAAAATGGTAAATTAATTTTGAGAGGTAGGAAAAATATTCCGAAGATTCCTAAGTGGATCTTTTTATTCATTGCTTGGGATAATCGTAATTGGGTAAAAGATGAATTAATTTTTCGCGATCTCTTTCCTCTGGTTCGTCGCGTTTCGGAGCCGTTCTTCTCGTTCGGTGGTTCGAAATTCGAGAGAAGCTGGAAGACATCCAGTTGAGGTTTCCCGCGAGATGATGATCCGAGAATCTTGGGACGAAGGGAAGAGTTGACCTTGAGAGGTAGGAAGGATGTTTGCGAAGATTCGCGAATTCTTCGTGGTCTTCTTTGCGATTCGTTTTGTTCTTTGAGAAGTTTTTGGAACGATGGATGCAGTGGAAAATGGTAAATTAATTTTGAGAGATAGGAAAAATATTCTAAAGATTCGTAAGTGGATCTTTTTATTCATTGCTTGGGATAATCGTAATTGGGTGAAAGATGAATTAATTTTGCGATTCGATACTGTGTCAAAGTATCTTAAGAATCGCTGAGAAATTTCATAAATCATAGATCGGAATAGCGAAGAAGAATCGATCTGCAATCTGTTCCTCGGATGATTCATTGTCACGGGACGATATTGTTCGGTGACATTAGCCGATTGTCGGTTTTATGCCTCATCGGCGAGTAATTTTGTCTCGATATCTCATTCCACCCAGGTGTCGCTATTCCGTTCCAGGTTTAGCGACGTAGTCACGTGGAAAAGAATCGATTTAAACCGGCGTATCCAATTAAGGCAATTTGTATGAAACTTAGCTGCATAAACCCGCATTGCCGGGTAATCCAATTATTATCTCGATTATCCAGTGACCGAAACATCGATCGCTGATCTCGTTCGTACTAACCAACTTCCTCGATTACAGTCGTTCAAATTCCGGTAACTAATCCCAACGAGGTTCCGCTTTCTTCCGTTACCATATTTCGCGTTAACATGGCAGTCACTGACACGCAGGACCTTAACTTTCACGCTTTCAAACGCATCCGACTCGATACTCGACCGATTTCACGATCACTCTCTTCTTAAAGAACGATCCTGTACCAAAATTCCAAAGCTCCTTCGCGAATTCTCAATTCTTCGCGTCATTTCAAATCTCTCGATGCTCGAAAACGGTTGAACTTAGGCTCTACGAATCAAACGATAAATAAACCAAACCCAAACGAGCTGAAATAAGAAACCATCGGTAGAGATTCGTCGATCTACGATTCGCTATCGAATCCCCGCGGATCTCTTCGTTTCTCAACGACGATTCGAAAGTCGAGCTTCCCGACAACCGCGAATTCTCAATTCTTCGTTTCATTTCAAATCTCTCGATGCTCGAAAACGATCCAACTTAGGCTCTCCGAATCAAACTATACCTAAACCAAAACTGAAATAAGAAATCATCGGTAGAGATCTACGATTCGCTATCGAATCCCCGCGAATCTCTCCGATTCTCAATGACAATTCGAAAGTTGAGCTTCCTGAAACTGCGAATTTTCAATTCTTCGTTTCATTTCAAATCTCTCGATGCTCGAAAACGGTTCAACTTAGGCTCTCCGAATCAAACGATAAATAAACCAAACCCAAACGAGCTGAAATAAGAAACTATCAGTAGAGATACGTCGATTTACGATTCGTTATCGAATCCCAACAAATCTCTCTGATTCTCGACGACGATCGGAAAGTCGATCTTCCCGACAGCCGCGAATTCTCAATTCTTTGTCTCATTCCAAATCTCTCGATGCTCGAAAACGGTTCAACTTAAGCTCTCCGAATCAAAGGATACCCCAATCTAACTTAAAATAAGAAACCATCGACAGAGATCGGTCGATTTACGATTCGCTATCGAATCTCCGCGAATCTCTTCGATTCTCGACGACGATTCGAAATTCGAACCCCCGGACAACCGAGAATTCTCAATTCTTCGTCCCATTCCAAATCTCTCGATGCTCGAAAACGGTTCAACTTAACTTCTCCGAATCAAACGATAAATAAACCAAACCCAAGCGAGCTGAAATAAGAAACTATCAGTAGAGATCGGTCAATCTACGATTCACCATCGAATCCCAACAAATCTCTCCGATTCTCGACGTCGATTCGAAACTCGAGCTTCTCGACAACCTCGAACGATCGTTCGGCCGTTTCAGAAATCTCGAGGGATGTTTTCTAATCGTTGCGAAAATCCGACAACCTTTTGATCCGGCTGGAACCGGAATCCGCGCACGAGGTGTCGCGGATGATAGCGCATTATCGCGGGTTTCCCGCTATCGACCACGATCTCGGCGGCTGGCGCCGTAAAGATGGCGATGTCGGCGGCCGAGATTAACAAGGTAGCCCTGGGTGAAATTCCTGAAAGGGAGCGAGAGAGACGGCACGGTCGGCCAGGGACGGAGAGACGCGCGATGGAACGCGAGCGAAAGAGAGAGAGAGAGAGAGAGGGAGAGGGGGAGAAAGAGAGAAGGAGAAAGGGAGCGAAGGAAGGGATGAAGGGAGAGAGGAGGCTACAACGTGCACGGGGAAAGCCTTGCACACGAGCAGGTGTATCTGCTGGTTACCGATCGATACTCCGCTCCGATTATAGAGGAGCGGCCGACACTGAATTCTGCATGAAGCTTTTGTTCCGCTCTCTTTCGCACCGGCCAATCGGATTTTCTATTTTCGCACCCTGCCGACGGAGACACGATCATTTATCCATCGGGCTTTTCGTCCTTCCTCGAGGTCCACCGATCTCTGCCGACGCTTTTCTTCACCGATCTCTGTCCCACCGTTTTTTTCCAATTTCCACCCGTGCTTTTCAAAAGCCCGATTTAAGTCCTTTTGATACTATTCCCGATTTTGGTTTTTCGATTTCCGAGAATCGTTCGAATAAGTCGAATAATCACGGTTCTGTTTCAATCGATGTAATGAAAAATTTCGAAATCTTTGAGATCTAGGAGTAACTTCTTCGATTAACGATCTGTTAGAGATATCCTGGTACCTTTCTTAATTTTATCACAGGTTTTCTTCGATTTTATTCCTCGTGTTTGGAATTTTGACCCGTGCTTCTCAAAAGCCCGATTTAAGTCCTTTTGATACTCTCGATTTTGGTTTTTCGATTTCCGAGAATCGCTCGAATAAGTCGAATAATCACGGTTTTGTTTCAATCGATGTAATCCAAAATTTTGAAATATTCGAGATCTAGGACTAACTTCTTCGGCTTAGATCGGTTACAGATATTCTGGTACCTTTTTTAATTTTACCACAGGTTTTCTTCGATTTTATTCCTCGTGTTTGGAATTTCGACCCGTACTTTTCAAAAGCCCGATTGAAGTCCTTTTGATACTCTCGATTTTAGTTTTTCGCTTTTCGAGAATCGTTCGTTGAATAATCACGGTTCTGTTTCATTTTTGTAATAAAAAATTTCGAAATCTTCGAGATCCAGGGCTAACTTCTTCGGCTTAGATCGGTTAGAGATATCCTGGTACCTTTTTTAATTTTATCACAGGTTTTCTTCGGTTTTATTCCTCGTGTTTGGAATTTCGAGACGCGATATTGAATATCTTTTTTGGTTTTATTATAGAATTGCCGTTTGCGAGTATTTTTCTTCTCGAATCGATGCTTCTCTCGAGGAAGCAGTTTTCGGTTTCGTCCATAGCATAATCGAGGTTTGCAAGAAATTTTGGCGGCTTCTAGAGTATTCGGGATCTTCTATTAATTTTTGATGATCTTTAAGCCGAAGATCGCGTCTTCCGTAGAATCGTAAAGCCGCGTGTATCGATTAGCCGATTTTCATCGCTTGCACGATTAAACATGCTCCTCGAGAGCCGCTTCAACCATGGAATTAAAAATTAACCGCGTCGAATCAGTTTCGAATACCGTTACCAACCGTATCCTTCCACTCGGCTGATTATTTTCCTCCGATATTCATCTAAATCCAAAATACCCACGATCTGCCAACTTTCTTTGAGTCTCTATTGCAGTTTACACACTCTCGTATGTATTTTTCGTCGTAATTTGTGAAATTTTAAATTTCTCCGCGCGAAAATTATCTCGCAAAGGGTGTAGCCATGTTTTCCGGTATCTCTGCTGTATCTTTTCTGTATCGTTTCGTAATCCCGAGGCGATGGCCGCGGTGGACGATTTTCCACGAGCTCGCGGGACAAAGGACGATCGGCCGCGGATGATCGGTCGTGACGATACCAGGGACTGGACTTTGGCGAGCAAACACTTTCGAATACCGGCAATCAGTGACGTAATCAGATAGCGCGATGAATATTCATGAGCGGAGCGCATGCGTTCTGGCGAGCCTTTGCACGCTTATTAGCATAACTCGTCTGCTTTATCCATTAGCCATTGGGCCAGGCACAGCGAAGCGAGCGAGTGCTACTACTCGCTTGGTTAAACGCGCTGTCCAATTAATATTAACCGCGGGGACGGGAAGGGGGAAGAAAAAAGAAGGTCGCCGGGTTTAATCGTATCGGGTTCTGGCTGGCATACGCCGTGGAACAAGAACGAGACTCCGCGAAGTTTCGTAGACGAACCGCGGGCGAATTGGTGCCACTCGGAAGCCAGATCAACTCCATTTTCTCAGAATTTCTTCGCTCGAACACCGGGACATATACGTGATCGATGTCCGGTCCTTTGGAAACCAGAGATTAACCCGTATGGAGGCTATCAGTTTGGCTTCTGTCGAGCTGAATCGAGTCTCCCAAGTCGCAGGTTTCCTTCGGCCGCTCGCCAGTCGCTCGGCTCCGGATCTTCGCCATTTTTTGCCGATTTACTCGATGAATACGCAGTCGCGATAAGCAAATCGCGATTAAAATCCATCGGCTTTGCCATTGCGAGGCTAGATAAACCGTTCCAAGTCAGAGGTTCTCTTTGCTAGCTTGCGAATGCCCTCGATCGGTCTCAGAGTGACAAATACGCGACAGCGACGAGTAAATAACGAGATCATCGCGACACATATCTCAGCGAACTGACGTAACCTCGGACGTCCCGATAAATGTTTAATAACTATAAACGGCCGGAAAAGAACGTGGTTGCACATAAAAATGAGCCGGACATTGCGTTATTAATTAGTATTGCGTTCGTGTCAAACCCCACGCGCTTCTTTCTACGTCTCAAAACTCGGCTCTCCCTGGATACCAATTGCGCAAGCGACGAAAGCGGTATACCAAGCTTCGTTTCTCGTTCGACTAACGCGGACCTGCTAAACCTCTTTTTTCCTCGGGCCATATGTTCGCGATCTACATCGTAACTTGTATAGTTCGTGAAATAGACACGGAACCGTTGTTCAAAGTTTCCTGGCCCTGAAGAAGTTCGTCATCGCGCGTTTATCATTCATCGGGCCAGGTTCGGGATAGGTTGGGGCCTGTTTTGCTTCGAGAAATCATCCCGATTAGACGCGCTACATCGAAACCGTGATCAACTGCGATCCGTTTGCCGCACGTAAGAAAAATCCGGTTGCAGAGGGTCGAAGAGTCTCGCTCGTGCGACCCGCCAGAAGCCTGGCCAAGTATTTTTGGCGGCCTGCCAGCGCGCGATTGCCGGGAAAGCTACAGAAGTATCTTTTTATCAGTGCTGAACGACGAATCGCCGATACGTCGTTCGACAAAGCTAATAATCTCCGACCTTTTGTTTTCACCTGCTCCCACCCTCTCCTAACTTCTCCTTTTTTCTCCTCTCAGCACGCGTGCACTCGACCATGCAGATCTTGAGCATCGGACGAGTAACGAGGAGGCAGAACGTGTTTCGCAGCGTGCCATTATCTCGCATCGCGGCGCGTAATTATGTAATTACAATCTTAGTCCTCGCCGACGGGGTTTGATTAATAAGAAAACGAAACCGCGTTTAGCCCTCCTCCTCCGCCCCGCTTTCCTTCCTTTTTCCCTTTTCTTCCCTTTTCTCCTCCCTTTTCCCTTTTATTTCCTCGTCCGCGCTTCGCTTTTGCGGCTCGCCCCGGCAGCCGCTTAATGAAGGGCCCCGAATGGAAGCAGTTATATCTCAATCATCTTAATGACGACTCCATCGTATTTAATCGCCGGCCTCTTCGTGGCTATCGATCGTATCACGGTTACCGAGCAGCGTGTCGTGCTTGCTGGAAAAAGGGATCCACGGCTTTGTTGGATCTTTTCGACGTTTTGGCCACCCTGCATCCGGCTCTGATTGATATTCTATGGCGAGAAGGTAATGGTAATCGATCGCCGATCGACCATGGCTCGCTCCGTCGCGATGGCGACGTTGCGCGCTTTCCAAGTCATAGAGAATCGCTGCTTCCTTGTCGAGGATCGTACCATCCTCGATTTTTCCGAATTTTCCGGTTAATAGGAAGTTTCGATCGTTGGTAGTAGAATCCGCGGCTCATTCCGCGTAAGTGAATCGAAGATCTCGAAGTTGACAAGGATCGTTTTGGTTACGAAGGCTTTGACCCTTTCGGAGATTTAATTTTGGGAAATTCACGCAAACGCAGCAATTTCATCGCAATATCTCACATTTAAAATTCGCGATTTCTGACTCACGAAGGAACTATCAAATGAAATATAAGGAATTAATTGAAGAAGGATTAGATCCTTTTCGGAGATTACACTTTGGAAAATTCACCGCAAACGCATCAATTTCGTCGCAATATCCCACATTTATGATTCCAAATTTCTGATTTAGGAAGGAATTTACCTAAAATTCCAGAAGAAAAATAGTCAATTATCGAAAAATAAGTGTTTCACTTTTCTTCGAAAGAAGAAAGATGAAGAAATATCGAAAATTTCAATCCTCGGACTGGCGATATGGATGCTTCGCATTCCACGCGTTTCGTCGTCAACCATTCCCGTGAATAATTAATAGCGTCGTTACAATTACGTATCATTGCGGTCTATTAACACTCGCGACTCTAAATGTAATTATGTAACGCGCGTGTTATCGGAGCGTAGGCATTGCGTTCCGGGTATCGAGAAAGTTTAATCTGAAACTGCAGACGCAGCCGCGTTAATGCCGCGGCGAGAAACTGATAATGAAGCAACCTAGAGTCCAAGTGCAGGTAATCCTCGGGTAAGACGCGATAAATCAAGTTGTTTCGCGCGGGAAAAGCTTTCCGATGTAATATTCGCTCAATTACCGACTCGTTGGAATATTTTTTATCGATAAATTTTCATCGACAAACTCGCTGTCGATTTTCTCGCGGTTCTTCGAACCAACCTTCGAACCGATCTAAAGATTTCGAAGCTCGAACACTTTTATTTCGAGCAATGCGTCGTAACGAGGTAGGTATCGCGATCATCGCTGTGTCATCGCACTATTTCAATCGAAATGATTCATTGTTGGACGGTTTTTTACGAGGCGCGTACGCGGATAAATACCGCTGCCGATCTCTCTGTGTCGTGAATTATTTTCGTTAACGAGGACTCGTCGATCGCGATACGCGGAGTACTATAATTATCTGGTTAAACGAGTCATTTCTTCCTCGGAAACTCCTTTTAATAACAAATTTCAGTTCCAGCGATAGAATTAACCAGATATTAATCTCCCGAGGACGTCTGTGCACATAATTTTTATTCGTAATTTTATTTAGAAACACGCTCTCGAAATCTGTCACATTAGGTATGCTAGATAGAAGGGTATCGTTAATTAATTTTCTAAGATACATATCGCATAATTCGAGAATACACAGTACCTTCGTTTAATTAGCCTTTCGTAATCAAACGCAATTGCAATTCAATTGCAATTTCTTAAAAATAAAATATTTTCTGTACGCTCTTCTTTGGTTCTTCGATTCAATCAAAATTCTTCGTCTTAGAATATCGGTCGACGCTTCGAGGATTATCTACGCGAGTTAAAATTAAAAATCATTTTCTCGAAGTGTAGAAGACAAATTCGGATTAGCATGGGTGCACAGGTGTCCGTCGAAGCGGATCTTCCCACGAGGTGGCCAAAGGGTTAAGCGCGTGGCGAAAGTTGGCAAAGGACAAGTCGGCAAAGATAAATCGTTCGGTGTTTCGTGTTTTTTGTTCGATCCAGGAGAGACAGAGAGAGGGAGAGAGGCAGCAGAGAACGAGGCGTGGCTTCGACCGCGACCCCATGGTATTTCACCATACCCCTTTAATTCGGCGTATAACGCGGCTCGATAACGACTGCCACTACTCCCCCATGGGACTCGTTTTCACGGTTCCGCGTCTCCTTCGACCTGCCGACGATCATCCTGCATTGAAATTTTCTCCCGACTTCCGGTTCCTCCATCACCATCATCGCGCGCGCAGATCCGGCTGAGATTCGAATCCGAAATTTTCCCGCCCTTTTTCGACGCTCCTTCTATTTTGAAAAGAAACCAAATAAACTTTGCTACATAAGACTCCATTTTACGAAATGTGTGTTTAAACAAGTAGCAATTTGGAATTTTTTTTCAATTAGAAGTTAATTTTCTGTAGAATGATATATTTTGATATTTCATCTATTGTTATGTCGTTGTAAATTTAAGTTTTTTGTTATAAATTTTTTATTTGAATTTTTGTTTAAGCGGCTAAAGGATTAGTTGTAAGAATAGTTGATAAATGATTCAGTTGGTACCTGGAAATAATAATTGTGAATTAAATGTACGAGCGATTGATGAAGTAGTTGGTATATTATAGTAGGTTATATTACCGAGGCTATCTTACGACGATAGAAAATCACCGTAAAGTTCTCGGGAGTAAACTGAATTTTCCATCGGTTCGCTACGGTTTCCCCTTATCTTGATTGTCTCATTAAATATCGACGAGTGTCGAAGGGCGAGTATCTAGGGGTCGCCGTTGGTGCTTGTCGTTCCAACCCCTCGGTCGTTTCCACACTGATTTTCGTAGAATTTGATAATATTTCAACGCTCGAGATCGAGTTACCGCGGAAACAAATTCGCGACTGTAACAAATCGATTTTTCCGAAACGTTAATGCCCGCGAACTACGGTAATAACGTTATAACTCTATTTCCTCTCACGCTGTTAATTATACCCTTCTACTAAAAATTCATTTACCAATCATCGAGAACAGGATCGATGAGAATACTTTTAGTGGAAATTTTATGAAGCTTGAGTTATACCAACGAGGAAATTTCTATTTTCTGTCGAACTTCCCGCATAATTAATTTCCTATCTCTTACAAATTATCGTTCACGATCATTCTGCTAAATAATTCGGTAAAATATCTCATCAAATTATTTATCAATCCGACACCTAAAACGTCAGCCATTCGACTGTCATATTACTTTCCAAAATTCGTAACTTTCTTTCTGCTAAATATTAACAATCAACTCCGGATCATCTAGAATCTGAAATGTCAGCCATTAAATCGTGATATATTCTTTCCAAAATTCGTAACTTTCTTTCTGCTAAAAATCAATTAGCTCCGGATCATGTAGAATCTGAAACGTCAGCCATTCGACTGCCATATCACCTTCCAAAATTCGTAGCTTTCTTTCTACTAAAAATTAACAATCAACTCCGGATCATCCAGAACCTAAAATATCAGCCATCAAATCGTGATATATCCTTTCCAAAATTCGTAACTTTCTTTCTGCTAAAAATCAACAATTAGCTCTGCATCATGTAGAATCTGAAACGTCAGCCATTCAACTGCCATATTACTTTTCAAAATTCGTAGCTTTCTTTCTACTAAAAATTAACAATCAACTCCGGATCATCCAGCATCAGAAATATCAGCCATTAAATCGTGATGTATCCTTTCCAAAATTTCTAGTCATCTTCGAATAACTTCGTAATCGTTAAAAATCATTCTACTAAACAATTCTTTGCGAGCACATCTTGTTGGACAGCTAAAACGCTAACGTTAACGTCGCTGAACCGTAATATTTCCTAGGAAAATCCTGACGTGTACCTTTTCTCAAAGAAACAAGGACCTTGGCTGCACCGTTTGTCCGGGGCCCGGTCAATTTTAATGACAGCGCGAGGGCCTTAGGATGCTCGATTGCTAAGGTGAGGCTTGCGGAACACGTGCTTGCCACATGCCACAGCGACGTCCCGTTTGCCTGCTTTCCCATCTCCGCGTCGATTAGTCGGCCGTTTCCTCGGAATGGTACCATTTATTAACGCGTCTCCTCGCACGGAGGGCGAGCCAGACTTTCCAGCGACGAACAGGAATCCGATAATGGCCATTGCGCGAACGACGCGTCTCTTATCGCTAGCTGGGAAGGTGATAAGCTTTCCAGGCTGTCTTGCAATTTGCTGCCAGCGCGGAGTCCACTAATTCCAATCCCGGGTTCAGGCTTCTCCAGAAGCTGTTAGACCATCGAAATCCCTCGTTTCTCATCATCGAATCCCTCCATTATTCACTCGATAAAACAAAAATTACGCGCGTTTCTCGCAAATATACTTTTTACTGAGTATAAACTCAGAGTTTTGGTACCGACGTTCGTAAAAATTCAAAAAGAGAAGCTTAATCGCTTGGCCCCGCGATTCTTCGATTTTGCAAAGGTTTCTCGCGAAATTCTCGAAGCATAGTGATCCAGAGGATCGAGTTTTTCGAGAAGAATTAGTTCTAGGTTGTACGATATGCGAAGTAAGCGTGATATCCAGCAGAGAGATACATTTTTAATCACCGGCGTCTATAGCCGACCTAGCAAACGCTAAACGCTGTCAGCACCTGTAGGTGCTCTTTTCGAGCCAGCGACTTCCAAGCGATTATGACAGGTCTTTATTCCGCGTATGTCTATACAGCCGGAGAGTAGGACGCTTACTACTTGCTCATTAAGTGGCAAGCACCGAACAAAAGACTTCTTAACGCTAAACGGTCGGTCAAGTGACCGATCAGACGATCGATCGTGGTTCACGTAGCCGACTATACAGCGAATCCTCGAGGAAACGTCGTGCATAAGCGTGCACACGCAAACGCGTGGTAAATAATAACCCTGGATGACTGGCAAGTCGGTTCGCGCAGCGAAATGTGGAAAAATTCGAAATAGGAGGACGGTGCGTAAATTAACGTTGCTCGGTAAACGCATAGTCATCGAAATAAGGATCAAACGATTGAAATCGAAGGAAAGAATGGAAAAGAAAAAATCCGTTGAGCGCGGATGATCAATCGACCGATCTAACAACTCTTGTGCGGCGCTGCGACGATTAATCTGAAATAGAAGGACGACGCGTAAATTAACATTGCTCGGTTAATACATAGTCATTGAAACGAGAATTAAAGGACTAAAACTGAAGGAAATACCGGAAAGACAAAGTCTGTTGTGCGCGGAAGACCGATTGGTCGACCGATCTAACCTCTGTTCGGCGCCGCGACGATTAATCCGAAATAGGACGACGCGTGAGTTAACGTTGTTCGGTTAATGCATAGTCATTGAAACGAGAATTAAAGGACTAAAACCGAAGGAAAGAACGGAAAAGCAAAGTCCGTTGTGCGCGGATGATCAATCGACCGATCTAACAACCCTTGTGTGGCGTTGCGACGATTAGCTGAAATAGAAGGACGACGCGTAACTTAACGTTACTCGATTAACGCATAGTCATCGAAACGAGGATCTACATGACTGAAATCGAAGGAAAGAACGGAAAGGCAAAGTCCATGAGCGCGGGTGTCCAATCGACCGATCTAACCTTTGTTCAGCGCCGCAACGATTAATTTAAAACAGGACGACGCGTAAGTTAACGTTGCTCGATTAACGCAAAGTCATTGAAACGAGGATCTACACGACTAAAACCAAAGGAAAGAACGGAAAAGCAAAATCCGTTGTACGTGGATGACCAATCGACCGATCTAACTCCTGTTCGACGTCGCAAAGATCAATTTAAAACAGGACGACGCGTAAGTTAACGTTGCTCGATTAACGCAAAGTCATTGAAACGAAGATCAGAGAACTGAAACCGAAGGAAAGAACGAAAAGGCGAAGTCCATGGGTGCGGATTACCAATCGACCGATCTATCCCTTGTTCGGCGCCGCGACGATTAATCCGAAACAGGAGGACGACGCGTAAATTAACGTTGCTTGGTTAACGCATAATTATTGAAACGAGGAGCAGAGAAGTAAAACCGAATGAAAGAGGGGAAAGACAAAGTCCGTTGTTCGCGAATGACTATTCGACCGATCTAACCCCTGTTCCACGCCGCGACGATTAATCCAAAACAGGGCGACGCGTAAGTTAACGTTACTCGATTAACGCATAGTCATCGAAACGAGGACCAAACGACTAAAACCGAAGGAAAGAACGAAAAGGCAAAGTCCATGGGTGCGGATGATCAATCGACCGATCTAACCCCTGTTCGACGCCGCGACGATTAATCCAAAACAGGACGACGCGTAAATTAACGTTGCTTGGTTAACGCATAATTATTGAAACGAGGAGCAGAGAACTAAAACCGAAGGAAAGAGGGGAAAGACAAAGTCCGTTGTTCGCGAATGACTATTCGACCGATCTAACCCTTGTTCGGCGCCGCGACGATCGGTCGCGTAACGGGCTTGGAAAAGAACGGAAGCGTGGTAGCAGCGCCGCGACGTCTAAACGACCGATCGAAGAACCGAGGCCTCTCGCTGCCGTGACAGTTACTTAACTCCGTGCACCATCTGTACCGGAGTCGTGCCATTACGGTAATTAGGGTGTAATTGGGCATAAATTGTCCGCTGCCTTCGGGACCGTCGCGCCAGACGAGAGCTGAGGAGGCGGAGACAAGAGGGGGCAACCGGCCGGCCGGGGCCGGGGGTGGGGGGCGGCGGGCGGNTGCGTGCCTCGCGATGCGTATACATGTCGGGACACGCGCGTGTCCCTCACTTTTCCTTTCTCTTCCTCTTCTTCCTCTTTCTCCTTCTCTTTCTCCTTCTTTCTCTCTCTCTCTTGCCACCTTATCTTCCTTCCGCTCCTCCCACGCGGTCCTCCTTTCTCGTCTTTTCCTTTTTCGCAACGCACTTTGGCATTTCGTTTCGTTTCGGTTAGGTACTCTGACAATTATCCGCGCGATTCGAGGAGAGACTCAGTTTCGTTTTTGTTCGGTTTTTAGGAGAGCTCTATCGAGATCGATGCAATCGGTTCTTCCGATTTTTGCCGAAAGGTGGTGATTAGGATCGGGTTTGATTAACGCGTGTTAATACTTCCAACTATCTTCCTTCCGCTTCTCCCACGCGGTCCTCCTTTCTCGTCTTTTCCTTTTTCGCAACGTACTTTGGCATTTCGTTTCGTTTCGGTTAGGTGCTCTGACAATTATCCGCGCGATTCGAGGCGAGGCTCGTTTCGTTTCTGTTCAGTTTTTAGATTTTTACCAGTTTTCTGGTCTCTACCGAGATCGATGAAATCGGTTATTTCGATTTTTGCCGAAAGGTGGTGATTAGGATCGGGTTTGATTAACGCGTGTTAATACTTCCAACTATCTTTCTTCCGCTTCTCCCACGCGGTACTCCTTTCCCGTCTTTTCCTTTTTCGCAACGTACTTTGGCATTTCGTTTCGTTTCGGTTAGGTGCTCTGACAATTATTCGCGCGATTCTAGGAGAGGCTCAGTTTCGTTTTTGTTCGGGTTTTAGGGGAGTTCTTCCGAGATCGATTGCAATCGGTTCTTTCGATTTTTCACAAGTGGTGGTGATTAGGATCGGGTTCGGTTAACACGTGTTAATTTGAGTTTCTCTTCTTTCTCCTTTCCTTTTCAATTTATCTTTTTTCCGCTCCTCCCACGCGGTATTCCTTTCCCTTTTTTTCCCTTTTCGCAGCGCACTTCGGGATTTGGTTTCATTTTGGTTAGGTGTGCTGGCAACTCTTCCGATTTTCATGCCAGCTCTCTGCGCGATTCGAGGAGAGGCTCGTTTTGTTTCCGTTCGGTTTTTAAGGGAGCTCTACCGAGGTCGATGCAATCGGTTCTTTCGATTTTTCCCAAAAAGTGGTGATTAGGTTCGGGTTTGATTAACGCGTGTTAATTCGACTTCCTTCTTCTCTTTTCAACTTATCTTTCTTCCATTCCTCCCACGCGGTACTGCTTTCCCTTTTTTTTTCCTTTTCGCAGCGCACTTCGGGATTTGGTTTCGTTTCGGTTAGGTGCTTTGCCAATTCTCCGCGCGATTCTTTCGAGGTGAGGCTCGTTTCGTTTCCGTTCGGTTTATAGGGGCTTCTCTTGAGATCGATGTTTGAGTCAGTGCAATCGTTTCTTTTGAGTTTTGGCAAAAGGTTGTAATTAGGCTCGGGTTCGGTTAACACGTGTTAATTCGATTTCCTCTTTCTCTTTCCAACTTATCTTCCTTCCGCTCCTCCCACGTGATCTTCCTTTCCCGTCTTTTCCCTTTTCGCATCGCATTTCGGGATTCGGTTCCGTTTCGTTTCGGTTAGATGCTCTGCCAATTCTTTCGATTTTCATGCCACCTCTCGAGGCTTCAAAGCTCGTTTACGTTCGCGCATCGGTTTTTAGGGGAGCTCTCTTGAGACGGTGCAATCGGCTCTTTCAATTTTTCCCAAAAAATGGTAATTAGGCACGGGGTAACATGTGTTAATTCGAGGTTATGAGCAGCGATATGATGATTCGGAATGCGAGGTTTTCGTTGTTTGTTTTCCCTCTGCGCTTCGAGTATCGGTTTTTGAACGGAGCCTTTTATCCGCGTTTTCAGCTTTCGAGTCTGGATCGGAGCAGACGAGCGTGTCTCTTTGATGTCGACACACAACGCCGGCAAGCTTCAGGCACTAATTGTTGACTCTGTGTGTGCTTCATTGGCACGTTTATATAATCACGGAGAAATATTACGATTCCTGTTGCAAACACACCCTATTAAAAATTTATCCGCAAGCGCGTAAATACAAACTCGCTAAATCGGTTCTATCTTGGTTATTTTGCAATTGAAATAAATGAACAAAATATCGTGTATTTGATGTTCGGAGATTATAGCGAATTAAATTGTAGACGATGGAAGAACACGATATTTATCGAGAAAACAAATGACGTAAATTTTTACATCTTTCTTCTCGACTCGCTTTCGTAATTTCTGTCACGCGTCCATCTTCGATTTTTTGGAGTATAAAGGACTAAAACATATAGCCAGGAACCGATGAACTTTTAATTTAATCGAAGAAAAGGACCGGCTCTATACGAAACGGGTCAATATCGCTGAATTGGAGAGGGCTCGTTGAACATCCCTGCATAAGTTTCGTTGCATTTAATCAAATTTACCCGGCCATCCTCGCGCACGGCTAATAATCCATTACCTGGTAATTTCAATTAACAGCGATACGAATTATTAAATGTATAATTCACCACGCGGCCCGCTTACGTTCTATTTCCGTTCACCGATCGATTCCTACTTGTTGCTGACCGATCCGTGTTTTATCCCTGGCTAGTAGATTCTTCTTTTCCGTACATATGTACGTATATAGCGAGATGTAACCCATTAATCGGGAACGGCGGGTTAACTCGTCGTTGGAAAATCATTCTGCGTATCGAAAATGAATCGAGGGTACGGTCGATTCTGATCACGATCCATTTTGTCGGTAACTCGAAGCCGTGACGAGATAATCCGTCTTTAAAAATTTTCCGCGACAGAATACGTTTTTCATGTACGAAGCTTGATATTAATTTCTGTTGCATTAAGATTGGTCTAATTTTCATAATTTCTAGATACCGAATTGTTTAGTAAATTGGTGTTTTTCTATAAACGTATCTTTTAGTATAGTTAACGATTTTCATTCGCTTTAAATGATTGAACTGCGTTTAACGAGGGTTGAAATGTTTCTCGAATATTGTTTCAATTATGGTTAAAGTCACGTATCGGGTATAAATTCGCGATAAAGAAAAATGTCGATCGTCTGTGTGATCGAGGAATCGCAAAGGTTCGGGATCATTGTTACCGACTGGTTGGTTTCCCTTTCGATTCGGTTCGCTCTTTCCACCGCGACAACATGCAATTTCCAGGGAAACAGGCGGTCCGTGTTTCGCGAGGCGGCTGGATTCAACAGGTGACACCTCGTCGGGACGCCGACGTGCGCCTAGACGCTGCGGAATTTCCACGTTTTTCCGTGAAATCGAGGAGGATCGATCGTTCCGAACCTAAGAGGTCGACGAACTCTCGGACGCTAACCGTTTCTTCCGCGAAAGCTTAGAAAAAGTTTTACGATAAAGGGAACCGCGAATATCGAGAATTTTTAGATTCTCCAGCTTCCGATATTTTAGCAAAAAATCAATTTCTCTCTACTATCGAAACAATTCACCTTGGAAATCGAGTGTGACGTTAGCCTTTGAAAAATCGCGATAAATTTAAGGAAAATATCCAAATATTTTGTGTTTTCGAGCTTCTGATACTATAACTAAACTCGTTTAATTTTTCCGTCATTAACCCATTTGCATCCACGCTCTGAAGAGAGTCTTTCAAGCCTTTGATCAAAATTAAATGTAACAAACAAACTCTTGTTTCTATTTAATCCAAAAATTATGCGAACTCTAAAGTAAAATCATCTTATACGACGTATTAACTTAAACATTTATTTTCGCAGGTAGTTTCACGGTAAATAAATTTCAAATAGATAAGTAACAATTATCGGGCGCGGATTATTCCGCTCGATGATGCAAATGAGTTAACACTAGGTTTACGGAACCCGTGAATTTGACGGATGGGTTGCTGCAATTATACGATATTAACGCATTTAATTAACTTATATTAAGTCTGTTAACCTTTTGCGCTCGACGATTTGTTGGCTACAGAAGGATAGAAATTTCCAGATTTTCTACTAAAAAACTGGCGTTTTGTTTTTGAGTGGTAAACAAAGAATCGTAGAATAATTAACACGTATAATCATTTGATTTCGATATTTTGCGTATCGTTATATTATCATAAATTTGACGTATTAACATTAGGTTTACGGGACCCGTGAATTTGACGGATGGGCTGCTCCATTTCTACGATATTACCAGATATAATTAATTTATACTAAATCTGTTAATATTGCGATTATTTTCTAATTAAATCCATCGTTTGTGTTTTAAAGAAAATATGTGGTTTCCTTTACCCTTAAATCTAACGTGTGTCCGTAGAAATAGGTAAACAAAAACCGCTTGTAAACCTAGTGTTAATTAATATGGGTTTTCAAAATTTCACGGTGACTGAGAGTCGCCTCTCGAGTGCAAAGCGTTAATATTGCGATTGTTTACAAATTAAATTCATCGTTTATTTTTCAAAGAAAACACATGGTTTCCTTTAACCGTAAATCTGACGAGTGTCCGTAAAATATACAAAAAGTATACAAAAAGCGTCCGTAGACCTAATGTTAAAGAAGCCTGTGTCTGAAATATAAAACAGTCGAATTCGTCGCTTATTGCCCATTACGTTGATTACGCGATTGCAATCTATTTAGAATCGCCTGAATTCTAAACGCGGAGAAATTGCATTCCTTATGCAGGTATTATGCAGATCGCGCGATGATTAATTAACGCGAAGAATTGAAAAGAACTCGGATAGGGATCGAATGTGAAAATTACATATAGCCCGATATACTCTGTTATTGTTTCCTTGAGAAACGCGAAGTAATTGGACATTTGCAAGCTGGAAAAGCCTGGGTCACGTAAGGTTTAGGGACGCGATATGGTATTTATTATAAATCAATCGGAACGGTAAATTTCACGCGGCATTGTTCACAGCTGCGCAAACACACGGTTGATTCAATGCAGCAGCAGGGCAGATAATAGAGTCGCAAGAATAAAGATCTTAATCAGTGGCGAAGGATCGTACGATTGAGATCCGTCTAGCTGTATCGCTAATGAACTCGAATTGAATATCATAAATACATTTTGAAAGAGGACACGGTAAACACAGTTCGGCATTCTAATTGGAAGTAATGCTTGAATGCACAGTTGCAATTTAGATTGTACAGGTAACCCTCCTATAACACGGTAGATAGGTTCCTAGAAAATCCCGTGTTGCGTGAAACCGTGTTACACGAGACCTAGAAACAAAGAATTGCGTTCCGAAAATTGAATGAAACCAAATATCTTTGTTTTAATTTCATATGAGCATATAATCTTAATACGTTTGATAATTTGTTTATACATTTTCACATAAATCCACCGTATAGTTCCTTATTCCTTGTCGTTATTACTTTAAGTTAATTTAGTTTTTAACCCTTTATTTAATTAATTATATTTCAATTTTGTTACTAGTAGCCCCTAACGTTTCTAAATTTATTATTTAGAATTTCGACTAAAAAATAGGGCTATTTAAATAAATAAAGGAAGAAAGAAATTCGATTAAAAATCAGTTATATTTAGACTATTGTTACACTTTGTAATCTTCAAGTGTAAATCTCTTGAAACAATTTCCCAGTTTGCCCTTTTCTTCCCTTTGCAGACGAATGTCATAATGTACGTGGAACTTTTCTAATTTTTCAGAAGGAAGCCGCATGGAATACAGCGAATTATAATTTAGCGTTGTCATCGATGTCGTAGATATTTCTTAATTCGGACAATTTCCCTCGATTTGTTATTTCTAATCGTTTAGTATACACCGAATGGTATCGTTGGCTTCGTTTCTCATCCGCAAAGGGTTAAACGTGTGAAACAAAAATCGTATTATCTACTACTATAGAAGTACAGTGCTGTATAAAAGTTTCTGTAATTTTTTTATCGTGTTAGAGCGAAACCGTGTTACAAGTTGCAGTGTTATACGAGGGTTCGCGCAATTTATCCTATCGTGTTAGAGCGAAACCTTGTTGTGAGATACCGTGCTGTAGGAGGGCTGCCTGTACTTATCTGCGAGTCCATTATTAATTAACGACGAGCGATTAATTTCGCGTAACCGCCATCTTCGATATCTATCCCTACCTTTACGTAATAACGATTCACATCCGATGGTTTCAGGATATTTCTGGAAAAAGTGGCGAATCGAGACGCATCGTTACTCTTTATTTTCGAAACTTAGCTTCCGTGCTGGAAACGCAGGATTGGAAACACCGATCGGTTTTTCGCTCGGATCGCGGAAAATCGTGGTCGATAGCGAAACGCGGAAAGGAAAGAAGAAAAATAAGGAAGATGGTCGGAATGCCGGCCTCGCAGTGACACTTTGCGCTGACGCAGCCGAGTTTTTCGTCGCTCGGCGGTAGGAGGGAATTTAAACGAGCGAAATAAATCTCGCGGCCCCTTTCGCGGCGCGGCTTTTACGAGCCTGTGTACGCTCGTTGTTACTATGATAATGAGCACTATCAATTTGCATCTGGGTTATTAGCGCTTGCCCCCGCTCTGTTCCCGACGTCGACGACGATTCTCCCGTAATTTAAGCCGCCTTATTGATTGCTTCCGTCCCGGCTAGCAGCCCAGGTAGCCGCTGCCGCTGAATTTACGTTCCGCTCGAATCATCTTTTCTCCTCGCGACCACCGCGCGATCCGCTTCGCGTCTCGTGGTCCACTTTGCGCGCCAGAGTTAATCTTATCGTACCAAGCGGAGATTCCAGCGTTTTCCATGGAGTCTTGGTAAATTATTCGTGTCTAAATATTCGACTGTTTTTGGGAAACAACAAAAAATATCCATAGATATCCAAAATCCTATCGAAGGATCTGTCTTTGTGTCTTTGGAACCGCAATAAACGAATCTGTTGAGAGTTAACAAATTTTTCACGATTAGATTTTCCTTCCGGAATATTCGGTCGATATATCAGCGCTATTTCTGAATATTAATGTAATAATGGTGAATTTTTGCATAAGAAAGAACTTTGAACCGAGTGTTCAGAGCGCAGACGGAAAATCCAAGGGATAGAAAGAAAGAGATAAGACGCTGTGACTCATCGCAACGTAAATTTCATTCGTCATTGTTTCATTGCCGCGTTACAGATCCATTTTCAATGGCTTAAATCACTTTATTGTATTCGAAAGGCTAATAGCCGTGGCTCATTCTGCTTAACCGCTCAAGAACTTGACCCATTAATTACGTCAAACGGCGTGTTTATCGATTTATGAGCAGGAAAGAAGGTGAGCCTTGGTCAACGACTTCCCCGCAATTTGGTTGTAAAAATGTAAACCGTTTTATTACACGACACTCCATTCTGCCGTGCCATTATCCTCAACCTCTGCTTCCGTCCCCGATGCGACAAAAAACCCGCCGTTTTACCTTCCTTGCAAATAAATAATCGCCACTAATTACCGAATACTTTATCACGGCCGTAAATCGCGACCTTAAATTCGTTAAACCCCCTAAACGATATTTGCCAATACGAATTGACAAAAGATTCGCTATTCTACGCATTTCGTACTCTTTTTGTATCCAAGAGTCAAATATCTTCCTTCTACTTACTTGAAAAATATTGAAAACAGCCTTTTCTTCGACCTTACCACCGTTACTTTTACAAAATAATAAATTTTCAATTATTAGAATCGTGAAATCACGAGTTACTCGCTGTACGAGATTCACTTGGAAACCGATATAAATTCCGCTTCAACTTTATTCACGTTCCTTCAGATCTCGATACTAACCGGTGACATTAATCTATGACACGGAGAATCGCGAAGTGATCGATGATTCGTCTTTCTATGCAAGAATTGCGTTACACGCGTGATGCGTAACCTGTGTGGAACGCGCCAAGTGTCTCGGCCTCGCACCCTCGTTTCCAGACATCTGCGTGCACCGAAAAATTCTCGAATGTCCGCGTTAATCGATGATAAACATGGCGAATACTGAAAGTGGAATTATATATCCCGATCGAAATGCAGCGCGAAGTGTAATCAGTTTGGTAATGGCCGAGCTAATATAGAGGCTGCTAATGGTATCCCGAAGGGAAATAACATCTGCGATATGTCCGCGATCTTTCAAAGCGAACCCATTTAGCCTTCTCGGAATGCCCCGGTATTTACGTTACGCTTTGCCCATTAAATAGTTCATCCTCTGGTAAACGAGGCGCAAGAATTCCTGCTGGACGCCTTCCAGTGATGCCCGCCGCGATACTCGCGATTTCGTGTTTCACTCGTTCCGAGTCTGCACATGCTAGGTCCCTCGGCAGCCATTGACACTGAAGTAGGATTCACCTATATTCCGCAGCGCGTTACAGCTACCGTGTGCGGTATTATGGCACCGGTGGCGTTAACGATCGCGATAACGAGTGGGTATGTACTAGTTAGCCCGAGCGCGGTAACTTCGCGCCGCTTCCAACGCGAAAGCGTCGCGCGCTGTTAGGCTTTCGTTACAATATCTCAGGTACGCGAGCTTTCGCGCCGTTTCCTCGCCGGACCGATTTTTCCTATTTTAAGAGAAGAAATCAGATTGTTGGAAAAACGGCTCGAGCTACAGAGGTTCGATGTAATTAATGGCCGAGCAATGACGTAGCTATTAAAGCGTTTACGTGATCTAACAATCAAGGTTATGAATGATAGCGTACTACTTACGGTAGCATTGTATTCAAATTGCAATAGCCACTGGTGCATTCAAGCGACGACGAAATATCGACTCGTATGTATATATTTTATCCGTGATCATTTCTTTGCTGTCGTTTTCCTCATCGTCTATTCGGAATTATTTATTAATCCGTAAATTTATAAAGTAGTGTCAACTAATTTAAAATTACTCGTTAAACTTCTCTAAGGATCACTGAACAGCGATCTTCGAAGCGATTTTTGTCACGAAGATATTCGAAATTTTATAATTGCAATAGCCACTGGTGTATTCAAGCGACGACGAAATATCGGCTCGTATGTATATATTTTATCCGTGATCGTTTCTTTTGCTGTCGTTTTCCTCTTCGTCTATTCGGAATTATTTATTAATCCGTAAATTTATAAAGTAGTGTCAACTAATCTAAAATTCCTCGTGGAACCTCTCCGAGGTTCGACGAATGACGATCTTCGAAATTTTATAATTACAATATCCACTGGTGCATTCAAGCGACGACGAAATATCGACTCGTATGTGTAGTCTTTCATCCGCGATCCTTTCTTTTGCTGTCGTTTTCCTCTTCGTCTATTCTGAAGTATTTATTAATCCGTAAATCTATAAAGTAGTGTCAACTAATCTAAAATTCCTCGTTAAACTTCTCCAAGGATCACTGAACAGCGATCTTCGAAGCGATTTTTGTCACGAAGATATTCGAAATTTTATAATTGCAATAGCCACTGGTGCATTCAAGCGACGACGAAATATCGACTCGCATGTATAGTCTTTTATCCGTGATGCTTTCTTTCGTTGTCATTTTCCCTTCATCTATTCTGAAATATTTATTTGTCCGTAAATCTATAAAGTAGTGTCAACTAATTTAAAATTCCTCGTTGAACCTCTCCGAGCTTCGACGAATGACGATTTTCGAAGCGATTTTTGTCGCGAAGATCTTCGAAATTTTATAATTGCAATATCCACTGATGCATTCAAGCAACAACGAAATATCGATTCACATGTCCCGTCTTTTATCCGTGATCCGTTCTTTTGCTGTCATTTTCCTCTTCATCTATTCTGAAGTATTTATTAATCCGTAAATCTATAAAGTAGTGTCAACTAATCTAAAATTCTTGGTTGAACCTCTCCGAGATTTGCCGAATGACGGTCTTCGAAGCGATTTTTGTCGCGAAGATCTTCGAAATTTTATAATTGCAATATCCACTGGTGTATTTCAGGAGACAACGAAATTTCGACTCTCATGTATAGTCTTTTATCCGTGATCCTTTCTTCTGCTGTCATTTTCCTCTTCATCTATTCCGAAATATTTATTAATCCGTAAATCTATAAAGTAGTGTCAACTTATCTAAAATTCTTGGTTGAACCTCTTCGAGGTTTGCCGAATGACGATCTTCGAAGGGATTTTTGTCGCGAAGATCTTCGAAATTTTATTCTACAATTTGTTACCGCGAAGCGTCTGGTCCCATACGCCTGGTACCGAGGGCCTTAAATTTTTGAAACGATTCGGGAGAGGAGACGACGAGCGTCCTCGAGGATATTTATCGAAAGGGAAACGGAAACGTCGGAGAATCGGTTGGGAGAGCCTGTCGTGGATGGGATTTCGGGCGTCGGGCCGTGGTCGTGGCTTTATGGCACCGCGTAAAATGAGTTACAGGCCGGATAATCGGGTAATAAACTTCCGGCCGGGGCCCCCCGTGTGGGCGGCCACGTGGGTCGGCCCGAGTTGCGGTATTACGGCGACGACGTCGGTGTAAATATATTTATTATGACCACCCTTGTTGCCCTGGTTCGGCAGGTAGGTGGAAGAGAGGCTCATCTGGAAATCCTTTCCTCCGATTGTCTCCTCTTTTCTTCCCTACCAGCAGTGTTTGGCCCGAGTCAAGGCCGCAGGATGCGCGACGATAATTTACGACCCACCAGCTTTCCTTCGATCACGTTGCACCAAGAGTTCGTGAGAAACTTCCCCTTTTTTCATCCTTTCAATATTATATTCCATCCCCGATACCTGTAATAAGTAAATTTTCTTCGATTAGTCGGACAAATTATTGCTAGGAGGCAAAAATGGATAGGACGAATGGAGATTGACGTTTGTATTTGAGTTACGAAAAGAAAAGTGTCAACCCTTTGCACTCGAGAGGTGACTTTCAGTCGCTATCAAATTTTCAAGGCCCGCATTAATTAATATATCAAATTTAAGACAATACAACAATAATTTTACGCGTTAATTATTATCCGATCCTTTATTTACCACTGAAGAAAATAGCATCAATTTTACAGCAAAAAATCTGTAAATTTCTTCTGTTTCTAAAAAATCATCGAGTAACTCGAATACACGCGAATGGGGCCAAAATAATGTAATCACCGGAGGCCTACTTGTTCCTCGATCCGCGCGTGGATTTCGCCATGATGGTTGCAGCGTCGCGACGCGTTCCTCTCCTCTTCTTCGATCTCGGGAAGGTAATCAGGGGGTAATCAGGACCGCGCGGGCTTTGATGAATAAAAAAAAGAATAGGGAGTGAGCCTGTCGTTACAGCCTTTTGTAGATAATATTGGAAACGAGGTTCATTCTGTTTCCGCGGTCGCAAGGAGGAACCGTGTCGGAATTGTTCGTCGTTCGCTCGTTGTCGCGGTTCATTCTGTAATCGGGTTACGGGACACACGATTTGCGCGTTTGTCGGAAACACGGGAATAAAAATATTCGGGCTTTCACGCGGCAGGCAGTACGTCGAAAATGAAAACACGCGGCTGTATCCGTGCGAAGAATACAGATTTCCATCGAGTTCAACGGGTTTGTTAAACTTCCCGACGCCGGTTATATCTGCGCGGATTATTTATTATTATTAGCATTGTATAAATACGAGATATCGATAGATAGCGAATTATCGCCATTATCATTCTGCGTCATTCGCCAAGTTTTGTCGGCCAGTTTTGACACGTGTGTTACATATTAGCTTCGCTATCGCGGTTATCGATACTTGCCTCCGCGCGTGTCGCGAATAATTCCTCGCGTTTTCGCGTTTGATTTAAACCAGGAAATCGCACACGCGAATTCCACGGGACAGATTTTATTATCGGTATCGATCATTGCTATTTATCAACTAATTTAGCGTACATCTTAAAAAGTGTCTGAAAATTTACCGCGTTAAATTTCTCGATTCAATTTGCACCTAGGAAATTAGAAACGTTTCGTTTGTACGTTTGTTGCGTTTTTCTAACTGTTTCGAATAATTTTCGTTAATTTACAATTTTCGCTAAGTCTTTCGGATAATGGTTTGGCGCAAACAGAAAATTTCCAGCCGATTACTTCCTGCCCGGACGATCTAGGCCAATTATCACGTTCTCTACGAGCTCGGCATCCCTCCTAAGACTCGCGAGGGTGCGCGGGCCTAGGGTTCTACCCCTGAACCAGATTCCGAATTACAATACAACCTCCGATCACCTCCTCGCGCCACTCCCAGCAATTCTAACATCTCGACCAACCAGCCGTACCATCAAATATTTCCATCCTCCGGCACCGATTCTCCTCGAGTTCCGCGTTATTCGCCGGTGGAAAAAAAGGCGAATGGGTAAACTGGGACATCGATACAGAGCCAGACTACGCGTTTCGCGAACAAACGAACTCGTCGGGCGAAAGAGGATGAGAGAGGCAGGGGCGGGAAACAGGGCGCGGAAGAAAATAAAAAGGGTAAAGGAATTTTGGAGAAAGAAAATCCGATTGTTTACCGGAAAGAGGAATTTCACTCGCGAGGAATCGGTGTACAGTGGAGTCTCAAAGGAATCTCAAAGCTGTAATTTTCTTTCTCTCCTTTTCTCTCGTCGCTACTCGTCCTGTGATACAGTTTATCGTGTTTGTTCCATCGGTAATTGGTTTTGTACAACGTTAGATTTGTTTGCGAACAGCGTTAATTCGTTGAGAAACTTCGCAAACACGCGTCACGCTGCGGTTACTGTTTTACGCGTCGTTTTAACTCGATCTTTCCTTGTTACTTCTACTCTATCCTTGTCTACGTTGACGAGCATTCAACTAACGAGTAAATAAACAAAGAAAAAATTCACGAAACACGCGCGTGCCATCGTGTATCTTTTTTTCAAGTGCGCCTATGTACGCGGCGGATTATCGATTAAGTTTTAATAAGAGAATAAAAACGAAAGACACGGGACGTCTGGTAAATATTCATCGGGCGTGCGTGGAGAGGAATTTGCTGGCGATCATTCGATCGGCGTCAGACGTCTCCCCTTGGCCGTCACCGATCCGGCCGGCCGCGATTACGCAAATCCGCGCAATATTCGCGGAGAGGCGGGACGGCTGGATGAAAAGCGCGATGCGATGCACAATCGCGGCACGACGTCCCTTTGAAAATAAAATTCCGCCGGGAATCTGGGCCAGCGTGTTCATCGGAAATTCATATATTTCTTTATTCATTCATATTAATGTCACGACGTCGATAGCGTTGCACGGCGGCGCATGGACGAGCGTGTGTTCCGTTCCCGGCTCCGTCGATTCTTTCCGTTATCCTGGACGATTAGTTTACAAGAGATATACTTTTCTCGCGAATTTACTCCTGAAGCGAGTCGCGAGAAAAATTCGATCGGCAGGACGACCATTGATCGAGTTTTGGATAAGGTAACGATGCCTTCAGAGATGAAATTTTCTGGTGCCAAAAAGGGTACTGCGGAGAGTTAGGAACTCGGGATGATTGAGACTCATTGTTGCGATACCGATATGCGAATTGCGAGAAAAATTCGATCGGCAGGACGACGATTGATCGATCGTTAGATAAGGTAACGATGCTTCCAGAGACGAAATTTTCTGGTGCCAAAAAGGGTACTGCGGAAAGTTAGGAATTCAGGAAGACTTGGATTCGTTGTTGTGATACCGAAAAGCGAATTGCGAGAAAAATTTGATCGGTAGTTCGAACTCTGGGCAGGACAATGATTAATAAGGTAACGATGCTTCCAGAGACGAAACTTTCTGGTACCAAAAAGGCTACTGTGAAAAGTTAGGAACTCGGAACGATTTAGACTCTTTGTTGCGATAAAAAAAAGCGAATCGCGTGAAAAATTCGATCGACAATTCTAACTTCGGACACTACGACTGTTAATAAGGTAACGATGCTTCCAGAGCCGAAACTTTCTGGTATCAAAAAAGGTACTGCGGAGAGTTAGGAACTCAAGACGATTTAGACTCTTTGTTGCGATATCAAAAAGCGAATCGCGAGAAAAATTAGATCGGCAGTTCTAACTCTATACAGGACAACGATTAATAAGGCAACGATGCTTTCAGAGACGAAACTTTCTGGTACCAAAAAGGGTACTGCGGAGAGTTAGGGACTCGGAACGACTTGGACTCATTGTTGCGATACGGAAAAGCGAATCGCGAGAGAAATTCGATCGACAGTTCTAATTTTGGGCAGGACCGTGATTAATAAGGTAACGATGTTTCCAGAGACGAAATTTCTTGGTACGAAAAAGAGTACTGCCAAGACTTAGAAACTGTGAACAACTTAGCCCCGTGGCTTCGATACTAAAAAGCGAATTGCGAGAAAAATTCGATCGGCAATTCTAACTTCGGACACGACGACGATTAATAAGTCAACGATGCTTCCAGTGACGAAATTTCCTGGTACCAAAAAGGGTACTGCGAAGACTTAGGTCCTGTGAACAACTTAGCCTCGTAGCTTCGATACTAAAAAACCCACCATCCAACCGTGAGACTCTGCTCGGTAAAAATTCGAGAAAACGCGTAAACCGGTGGAAAACTGGCTGCGAAAAAGTGTGGGAAAGAGGTCGGTGCGTGGAGGAAGGAAGGAACCGGGTCACCGCGGCAGCCCGCCATGGTTGATCCATTCGGAACGACCGGGGTGAAAATAAAATCCTGCGCGATCGGAGCCGGCGGTGTTCTCTGGCGGGTTCTCTGGCGTATAACCGCTTATCTTGGCGGGAACCGGGTCACCGATTCCGCGGGTTTCATCGGTCACGGGCGGTCGTTCGACGACCGCCGGAGATCGCGGCCTCGGCGTAGGATCGACGCCGGGGATCGGCCGCGAGGAGAGATCAGCGACAGAGGGTTCTCGGCGGGACGGAGAGAGCGCGTCGCGTCGCGGCGCGTCGCGGCGCGCGGGACAGAGACGGAGAAGGGGTCTGTAGTTATGGGAGTCGCTGTGGAGTGGAGTAAGCATTGTAAATCAATACCCTGACGGCTGCCGGCGCTTCGAACGCGCCCCGTATTTCAGCATGCCAATACACTGGAACTATCCTCCATCGCTGCTGGATAGCGGAATATAACGCTTAATAGAGGTCGCGGATGGAAGGGATCTGCGAGAGGCGAGCGGGGGTGCTTTCGGCCCCGGTAGAGGGAGAACGGGGATGCTAACCGACCGAGCACCGTTCTTTCGCCTTCCAGACTCTTCCACTGCTAATCCACGTCGGGCTGGACAGTTTTTCACCCTCCTTTTCCCACGCTTTTCACCTTTTCTTCATTCCGGGTACATCCTTCTTTCCGTCTTCGTTACTTGAGTAACGAGCTTCGTGCATTTCGCACTTATTTAATTAGGTTTCGCGACATTTTTGACATCGTATTCTTCCGTTTTTAGGCAATAGGCTTTTTAATTCTAGCTTGATATAGTTTTTAAATTGGGTTCTGCGAGATTTTCGATGTTGCAATGTTTGAATGTTAAATGGTAAAGCGATAAGTTGAGAATTTTCAACTTTTCCCACACTTTTCACCTTCCAGATATCATTATTTCTGTCTTCCTTCTCCAGTAACGAGCTTTGTACTCTTCGTACTTATTTAATTAGGTTCCGCGATATTTTTGACATCGTATTCTTTCGTTTTCAGGCGATAGGTGTTTTAGTTCTAGCTTGATATTGTTTTAAATTTGGTTCTGCGAGATTTTTGAAGTTGCAATGTTTGAATGTTAAATGGTAAAGCGATAAGTTGAGAATTTTCAACTTTTCCCACACTTTTCACCTTCCAGATATCCTTATTTCTGTCTTCCTTCTTCAGTAACGAGCTTTGTACTCTTCGTACTTATTTAATTAGGTTCCGCGATATTTTTGACATCGTATTCTTTCGTTTTCAGGCGATAGGTGTTTTAGTTCTAGCTTGATATTGTTTTAAATTTGGTTCTGCGAGATTTTTGAAGTTGCAATGTTTGAATGTTACAATGGTAAAGCGATAGGGTTCTAGGTTGAGAATTTTCAAACGCTTTTTGAACTTCTGCTCAGATAGATCCTTGTTTTCGTCTTCCTTTTCTAGTAACGGGCCTCGTACTCTTCGTACTTCTTTAATTAGGTTTCGCGACATTTTTGATACCGTATTCTTCCATTTTCAGGTGATAGGCTTTTTAATTCTAGCTTCGTGTTTTTTTAAATTGGGTTCTGCGAGATTTTCGACGATGCAATGTTTGAATGTTACAATGGTAGAACGATATGGTTCCAGATTGAGAATTTTTATACGCTTTTTGAACATCTACGAGACTTTCGATCGTGTTATTTAAATCGTAGTTCCGTTGACAGGGTTTCAGATCGATTGCGAGATCGAGTTTGATTTACGTCCACGTTTGCGATTTTGTAAAAAATACACATCGCGTCGACGTTAGCCGAAGAGTATCGAAAGTCGTAATACTGTCATTCCGGAGCGTAGGTAGTCTATTCGTTCCGCTTGACTTCTCCTGTCACGTCATCTGGCGAGGCAGTGACAGAATAAATCGCGTCGGCAGTCTTTTTACCTCGCGTTAAATAATTAACACCGATTCTACTGTCTGTGATCGATGATTTATCTTATTTTACACGATTCCGATGCACAGCTGCATTCGTTTTAACTCGCGTTTGTCCGATTATCGGGACAGGCGACTTCCGAGAAGTTGACTGGCAAAAAAACCAAGTATCACAGGGATTAACGACAGATTAGCGTCGGCGATATTTTGCGAATCCACTTTGAAGAACCAAGTAGGACCACAGTAGACTCTCGAGTTGGCAAAAATCCAAATGCTCGTGTGGACAGCACACGTGCGATTTTTTTGCCGATACATTCTCTATCCTATCCTTCGAATTTTATTTTTATTAAATTTTATCCAATTTCGATCTACGATTTTTCACCATATATTACAAAAATCCGATATTACTTGTCGGACAAATATTACGATGTGATCAATTAAATCTGTGTTTCTTTCTCGATGAAAAATCGTTTCATTGACACTAAGAGGGGTAGTTTACGGTTGTAATGACACCGGTAGGGGTAATTTACAGTTGCAATGATACCGGTAGGGGTAGTTTACAGTTTCAATGCTGTAATCGCTAATTTCCGACGCTCAGACCGAGCCGGACGAGTTTAATTCGGTATGATTTTATTTTTACGGCAAGCAGAAGACTGGTTATGAAGGGTAATTGGGTCATGGGTTGATAAGGGTGCGCAACGGGGGTGGATTAAGGGTCGGTGGACGTAAGAGGCTGGAGTTGCTCGTAAAGTCAGATGCAGATGTTCCGATCGGTAAAGAAAACGTTTCGTCATTGTGAGGATAAATTCGCACGTGATCTAATCTCAGCGCTCGTGTCTTAATCCTTTTGCTTTCTCCTCTAATATTTAGTTTAGAGCATCGATTGCACGGACCGCTTGCTGATTATACTTTCACCTGGAGGTGTCTCGCGTTAGATCTCTCCGTCTGATTCATCCGTGTCCCTTTTTCCTTTTTTCACGTAATTTGCATATTCTGTTATATCTTCGGCGCCGTGCGATTCTTATAACTTTCTCTCCGCGATCTCCCATTCCTGGTGTTTCTATCTGCGCCAGTTTTATCCGAACCTGTCGTGCGAGTAGCTCGAGTTCGTATTCGCGATGAAACAAGCGGAAGAACAACGATTAAAAATTACTATACCGATCTTATTAATTAACCCTTTGCACTCGAGTGGCGACTGTCACCATAAAATTTTGAAAAGCTATATTAATTAATATATCAAATTTAAGACAATATAACAATATGCGTAATATCGAAACGAAATAATTCTATGTGTTAATTATTATAGGATTCTTTATTTATCAGTGGAAAAAATAACGTCAGTTTTATACCTGAAAATCTATAAATTTCTACTCTTCTTTAACACGTTGACGCCAGCGCCCGAATTGCACGATAATACCTAGGTGATGTTCATAGATCTCGACGAGCTAAAATCGAACCTAAAATCAGTTTTTGTCTATCACCCTCAGTTTTTGAGGAAATTGATTTTGAAAATCGCAATTTTTCAACTTTCACTTCCATTTATAACAAAACTACTAAAGCGATACGATTCCCGTTGGATTCGGTAAATTCCGTGGACTT
>NIJG01000161.1:7037030-7065040 GCA_002201625.1 Euglossa dilemma
GAAATATCGAAATAAAATACTTCCGTTCATTCCAAAGGCAAACGTATAATTTTCTTTGCATATTTTCACATATGGGGTATCACCGAGCTTATAGAAACGTAAGAAAAAGTTCTCGTTGCGAAAAAGTCTTCGAATGCAAAGGGTTAATCTATTCTTACTCTTCTATACTTATATAATAGAAGCAAATTAACCAAAACTAACGATGGATACAACCCTATGCAAATTTTTGTAGGGTCAAGGTATAGGAACTAGCTAGAATTACTATAAATATTAGGTCGTCCCATAAGTTCTTTCCGGTTTTTACTTTTACTACTTAGAATTATATGTCGAATAACCCTTGAAATGTTAAGAAAAAATGTAATCGCCCTTTTGTTATTCTATTTCTTCCTATTTCGTTGGCAAATACGTTAATCATCGATATACTTTATAAAATGCGACGAAGAATGTAAATATCATCGCGAAAGAACTTATGGGACGACCTAATATATCGCAACGGTGTTCTTCTCGCGATGACGTCGCGAATTCTCTCCTTTCTCCTCAAATGAGCTAGATATCGAACGATATCTAACTTTCCGCGTAACTCGTCCTTCGAGCTGGCTGTTTCGCGTCCTTTCGGCGCGTCCTCGTGGTGAAGCAGCATCTCGGGTCGAATCCGCTTCCGGGGCCAGGTGCGAGGCCGGTAGAATCCCGGCGCGGTTTCACCTTGCCCGGTACGATCACGTCGCGATGATTACCAGTGAACCACAGGTCAAAAAGCGGCCGCTTAATCGGTAGTTCGGGGATGAGCAGCGGAGCGTTGGCATCGTGAGGGCAGGTGGAGCTATTTGGAGAACAGCCCACTCGAGAGGCCACCGTTTTCCTCTCCCTCGCCGTCACGCTCAAGCACCGCTCCCTTCTTCCATCGTCTTCCTCTTCCTCTTCCCTCTGTTCGCCTCCGCTTCTCTCCCTTTCTCTCCCTTACGAGAGAGNTCGCTGTTGCTGCCGGAACCCGCAAGGTTCGCGATGTTGCGACCGTGCAACGACCAGATGCTCCTATATATCCTTGCGGCAGCTGCGATCATCCCGTCCACGTCTCCCGAACACGCACCAACCGCGTGGCCGGATTACGGACGGAAGAAAGGGATCGCGAGAGGGATAGCTTCGTTTCACGGCACCACCGAGTCTCGCAGCCGCGATTTTTACAGGTATACGACTACATTCGGGGTGGAAAAGGATGGTAAAGGGTGGAGGTCGTATGTAAGATGTACCGTGGATTTTACGGCGATTTTTAGACGAGTCGTTGAAGGTATTTTTCGTTCGCGTCGAGTCATGGAAATGCAATTTTTACAGGTATAAGTCTACATTTTGGGTGGAAAAGGTGGCAAAAGATGGTAAAAAGTGGTAAAAGATGGTAAAAGGTGGTAAAAGATGGTAAAAGGTGGTAAAGGGTGGAAGTTACATGTAAGATACACCGTAGATTTTATAACGATTTTTAGACGAGTCGTTGAAGGTATTTTTCGTTCGCGTCGAGTCGTGGAATCGCAATTTTTACAGGTATAAGTCTACATTTTGGGTGGAAAAGGTGGCAAAAGATGGTAAAAGATGGTAAAGGATGGCAAAAGGGTGGTAAAAGGTGGAAGTTGCACGTAAGATGCACCGTGGATTTTACGGCGATTTTTAGGCGAAACGTTAAAGGTATTTTTCGTTTGCGTCGAGTCGTAGAACCGCGATTTTTACAGGAATAAGTCTACATTTTGGGTGGCAAAAGGTGGCAAAAGATGGTAATGGATGGTAAAGGGTGGTAAAGGGTGGAAATTGCACATTGGATACATCGTGGATTTTATAGCGATTTTTAGGCAAGTCGTTGAAGGTATTTTTCGTTTGCGTCGAGTCGTGGAATCGCGATTTTTACAGGTATAAGTCTATATTTGGGGTGGCAAAAGGTGGCAAAAGATAGTAAAGGATGGTAAAAAGGTGGTAAAGGATGGAAGTTACACGTAAGATACACTGTGGATTTTACGGCGATTTTTAGGCGAAACGTTAAAGGTATTTTTCGTTCGCGTCGAGTCGTGGAATCGCGATTTTTACAGGTATAAGTTTATATTTGGGGTGGAAAAAGGTGGTATAGGATGGTAAAGGATGGCAAAGGATGGAGGTTACACGTTGGGTTCACCGTGGATTTTATAACGACTTTTAAGCAAGTCGTTGAAGATATTTTTCGTTCGCATCGAGTCGTGGAACGCGATTTTTACACGTATAAGTCTACCTTCAGGATAGTAAAGCATGGTAAAGGGTGTTAAAAGATAAAGGTTGTACATAAGATACACCGTGTATTTTATACCGAATTTTAATCACGTAATTTAGGCGAATTTTTCGTCCGCGTCAAGTCATAGAACCGCGATTTTCAGAATCAAGTTCCATCATATCAAATTCTCAACAAATAGCGGAAGTTAACCCCGTTTCCAAATTTCTGAATCCGACCATCTTCAAAGCAACACGCCTATTTCCTTTTCTTTCTCAACCACCTACTTTCTCCCTTCCATCAAACACTCGAAAGATATAGAGATGCCGATTTAGTCCGAGAAGAAAACAGGGAACACGCGGAATCTCTTCCGTAGCCGGGAACCCGTGAGTATAAATTTAATACCGAAAGTGAAACGGCGTAGGAAGAAAAAGCGAGGGAAGCGGTGGAAATAAATTGGATCAGCCGGGGCGAGGCTGTTTTTCGGATAATTACGAATTCGTCGGTTAATGAATTGAGCGCTAAACAAGCAGCGGGCCGCGAAAGCCGGTAATTACACGCTCTGTCGCCGTCGAATTTCATTAACCGGGGAACGGGGCCAGGGGGTAGGGGACCGGGAACAACGGCAGCGGGAAAAAGAACGGACGAATAAGCGAAAGAGGTAACAGAGGCGATTCGTATCTGCAAGACTCGTTCGGAGAAACGGCATTTTGTCGCCCGGTTTTGCAAATAGAGCGATAGCGGCAGCTGCCGCGCGAAAATTGATAACGTGCATAAATTAGCCGGCTCGAAACGCGAATTCCTACTTAAACGATACCCTTTATCGGGTTTGTTAAGAGACTCGGGAATGCCAGTTTTATCGCGGTTACCGATAGTCGCGAAGATTGCGCGCGAGAAACGCGTTCTCACCTTATACGGCATCGAATTTTCTGATATAAAGGTAGAATCGAAGAATATAATTTCGCGAACCGTGACGCTAATGAAGGATATGATAATATCGAACCAAGCGAAATGATAATTGGAAGCGGGAGAATATTTTTCCTTTCGAAACTCGAGTTCCATCTTAACCCTCTGCACACGGTAACTTTTTCGTTAAAAAGTAGAAATTTATAGTTTTTCTGGAATAAAAATGACATCATTTTTTTAAGTGGTAAATAAGGAATCGTATAATAATTAAGACATCGAATTATTTGATTTCCATATTTCGCATATTCCTATATTATCTGAAATTTGATATATCAAGTAATATGGGTGTTTAAAATTTCATGGTGACTAACAGTTTAATCCCGTAAAATGCAATGAAGAGTTAGACTTGTTTATTTCAAGGCTCTTCTTTGATTTTGCTAAGTACAGGTAGCCTTTCTACAACACGGTATTCTATAACACGGTTTCGTTATAACACGATTCATAAATTGCGAGAACTCTCCTACAACACGATATTCTATAACACGATAAGAAAATTGGAAAAACTTTTATACAACACTGTACTTTTTCAAAAGCTACGAAGCTTGTGCCGTTTTAACTATTTGAGTGCCAGAAATTTTGGAAAAAAANTAAGACATCGAATTATTTGATTTCCATATTTCGCATATTCCTATATTATCTGAAATTTGATATATCAAGTAATATGGGTGTTTAAAATTTCATGGAAAAAAATACGAAGAAATTTGTGAAATTAAAGTTGCGTGGAATTAAAATCATATTTTTGTCTTTTTTTGTTTTGTGTTGTACATATGTTTATATTTTTAATAGAAATTTAGTTTTTTACGTAGAATTAAAAGAAAAATTTGTTTTTAATAAGTTTTCGGAACGCAATGCGGCTTTTTGTATAGACTCTGGGTCTTATACAGCACGGTTTCACACAACACGACATTTTCTAAGAACCTATCTACCGTGTTATAGGAGGGTTGCCTGTATTTCTCTCCATTGTATGTCAAAAGATAAGTTTTATGAATCAATCTTATCGATAAAAATCCAATATTTAAAAAAAATATATATTTCTTTTCAGCTTCTATTCTCTAGTTCAATTTAGCGAAATAAAATAATATTTTTCAATCGCATCAAGTGTATTTAATTTGTATGTCAAGAGGTTAACCTATATTTTGTTGAATTACGATCAAATTACCAGGATTCGATGCATCGATTTCATGTTTCTCGGATAACGATGAATTCGACGAATAATTCGTAACGACTCCTTGCCGCGGAGTCCGCGAAGCGTGTAAAGCTCGTTAAGCTCGTCTAGATCCGTTGAAATCCCGAAAAAGTCTGGAATTGAGACGCGGTGGTCATTCGCGATTTCGCGATGACCCATTTCCCTGCTGCCTGTCGATAAAGAATCTCCTGGCGGATTCAAAATCGTTCCGTGATCGGGTGCGCAACGAAAAGAGAGAAGAGGAGAGCAGCTGTCTCGACGTGGATAGAAACGAGTTGAGAAATGACAGAAGAATAACAAAGAACTGGCACTGAAAGGGAAAAGAGAAATGGCGGAGAAATAGAAGAGAAATGACGAAGAAGTGGCAGAAAAATCGTAGAGAAGTGATACAGAGAAATGGTAAAGAAATGCCAGAGAAATGACACGAGAATTACAGAGAAAAGGAATAACAAAGAATTGATACAGAAAGAGAAGAAAGAAATGGCGGAGAAATGATATAGAAATGCCAGAGGAATAGCACGAGAATGACAAGGAAATGGAATAACAAAAAATCGGTACAGAAAGAGAAAAGAGAAATGACGAAGAAATGGCAGAACAATCGTAGAGAAGTGGTACAGAGAAATGGTATAGAAATGCCAGAGAAATGGCACGAGAATGACAGAGAAATAAAATAACAAAGAACTGGTATAGAAAGAGAAAAGAGAAATGACGAAGAAATGGAAGAAAAATAGTAAAGAAGTGGTACAGAGAAATGGTAAAGAAATGTCAGCAAAATAACACGAGAATGACAGAGAAATAAAATAACAAAGAACCGATACAGAAAGAGGAAAGAGAAATAACGAAGAAATGGCAGGAAAATCGTAAAGAAGTGGTACAGAGAAATGGTATAGAAATGCCAGAGAAATGACACAAGAATGAGAGAGAATTGGGAGAGGAATGGGAGAGCGATAAGTATCGATCGGCTGCCACGGAGATCCGTTCGCGAGGGCATGACCCGGCGATCGTCCATTTTGAAAGGCATGCACCTTATCTGCGGACTCGTGTCACCATCGTCCCGTATTTCGTCGCAGATAAGGCTGTTGCTGCTTACAGCCTCGCGCAAATATGGTGTCCCAAATGTGCATCTATCCACGTCACTTTCCATTCCTCTAACGTTCCTCTTTCATCTCCTCCTTTTATAATTACTCCATTATTCACCCTTGAAACATTTCTCGATCGCCAAATCGCCAAATCGATAAAAATACTCTAACCTGCATTAAATCTAAAACAAAACTACAACAAAGAGTACGATATTATTAATCAAAAACGCGATAAAATCTCGAGAAGTTGCCAACGGATCTTCTCAGGACGGTGTAATTAACGAAATTAAGCAGTCATATTTTCATCCGACATCCGAGTGCTCGAGAAATGAAGCATCGTGATCAACTTCGCGTTTCTGCCAACTAAAAATTGATCGTTCGGACTAAAAATAGACGACGTTACGTCGCTGGGAATAAGCAACATTTACGCTAAGCTGCGATAAAGCGCAGTAATCCGTGAACTGGGTCGCCTCGGTTTCGCTAGCTTCTTTCGGAAAGGGAATCAAAGATCGATAATGGCGGACATATTCGCTATAACACTAGATTTACGACACCCGTCAATTTGACGGATAGATTGCTTCAATTATATGATATTAACAGATTTGATTAACTTATATTACGACTGTTAATATTGCAATTGTTTTCAAATTAAACCCATCGTTTGTTTTTTAACACTAGATTTACGGGACCCGTTAAATTGACGGGTGAGTTACTCCAATAATACAATATTAACACTAGATTTACGGGACCCGTGAATTTGACGGACGAGTTGCTTCAATTATACGATATTAACGCTAGATTTACGGGACCCGTGAATTTGACGGACGAGTTGCTTCAATTATACGATATTAACAGATTTAATTAACTTATATTAAGTCTGTTAATATTAAGATTGTTTTCTAATTAAACCTATCGTTTGTTTTTTGAAGAAAATATGCGGTTTACTTTACTCTAAATCTGATGGGTGTCCGTAGAAATAGGTATACAAAAAACCCTCGTAAACTTTGCGTTAATAGATTTAATTAACTCGTATTAAATTTGTTAATATCATAATTGTTTTTAAATTAAACTCCTGGTCTTATTTTAAAAAAAAATACGTAGTTTTCTTTACCTGTAAATTTAACCGGTGTCTATAAAGATAGGTATTCAAAAACGCCCGTAAACCTAGTGTTAAAGAAAATATGTTGTTTACTTTACCTTAAATCTGACGGGTGTCCGTAGAAATAGGCGCACAAGAAACCCCCGTAAACCTAGTGTTAAAGAAAATATGTGGTTTTCTTTACCCTAAATCTGACGGGTGTCCGTAGAAATAGGTATTCAAAAAACCCTCGTAAACCTAGTGTTAATCGCGTCGCGAGTGTGCAATGGTGTTCCTGGGACGAACGTAACGACGAAAAACCCTGTTCTTCCTGTAAATAAATTCGCACGGCTGATTTATTCGCTGGTCCGAGTGAACCAGCCCTCTCGGATTAACGGGATAATCGAAATATGAATCGTGCATGGGGAGACCGGGAACTGTCACGTGCTTCTATACCTGTACCTTCTACTACGAAAGTTCTATATCCACGTGTCGCGTTTAAATAAGTGATCACGTTCGTGTACGGAAATAGAGCAGGACGCGATGCCGAAGTTTGGCCACCTATTTCGACGACGCCCTGTACAAACGCAGAAACGGACGTCTTCGCGTCACGTTTCTGTTTTACCGAATTGATACGGTTCTGACGAACAGTCGGATCCGATCGTTTAACCTTTTGCACTCGAGAGGCGACTCTCAGTCGCCATTTAACCAGTTAACACTAGGTTTACGGACGTTTTTGAATTTATGAAGACCCGTCAGATTTACGGGTAAAGAAAACTACGTATTTTCTTAAAAAATAAGACCATGAGTTTAAAACAATAACGATATTAACAAACTTAATATAAGTTCGACACTCTTTTCCGATTATTCTTCCGAGTTAATCGGTATGGCAAGGGGTTAAAGGAAATTTTAACCCTTTGCACTCGAGAGGCGAGTGTCAATCACCATGAAATTTTGAAGACCTATATTAATTAATATATTAAATTTAAGATAATATAACAATATGCGAGGTATCGAATTCAAATAATTTCACGTGTTAACTATTATATGATTCTGTATTTACCACTCAAAAAAATGACGTCAGTTTTATAGCAGAAAATCTGTAAATTTCTACTCTTCTGTAGCCAAAAAATCGTCCAGTGCAAAGGGTTAATTACAATATCGAAACAATGCGAATTTTTAATAGAGGATAAGTTCGATTCGGATATATCGAGGATCAACAGCTCTCTGTTTCGCATGATTCAGAACATGTGGTTCGTACGTTTTTACCGAATATCGTAGAGGCATGTAGCTAGCACTAATTAGCTACTCGCAGATGTCGCGTAACTATTAACGAGTGCATAAACTGAATCCTTCATTAGCGACAGCTTTAGGTATTTTATATACATACAATAGGGACAGTGTATAATCCACACGCGGTGTACGTGTATAGAGTTACTGGATGGGATTATCCGATACACGCACACCGACACGTAGAGGCCACTTCGAGAACGGAATCGATCGAGCGAAGTAATAAATTAGATTAATAGCGATCATAGTAGCTCTCCTTATTACTGCCTTTTAATTTAAGGATAGAACGCGAAGGAAGATCGGTAATCAAAACACGTGGAAATAAATTCCGTAACTTCTGACAAAATTTTTAGAATCTATATACCTTCGCGCGTACCTGTGAATTGGATCAAATTTTTTTCAATAGAAATAGGAAAAGAGGATCATAATAAAATAAAAAATAGGAAAAGAGGATCATAATAAAATAGAAAATAAGAAATAGGAATCATAATAAAATAAAAAATAGGAAAAGAGGATCATAATAAAATAGAAAATAGCAAATAGGAATCATAATAAAATAGAAAATAGGAAATAGGAATCATAATAAAATAAGAAATAGGAAATAAGAATCATAATAAAATAAAAATAGGAAATAGGAATCATAATTGTGAAATATTGGAAAAATCTTTGAAACGTGATTTCAAAATATTTTAGTTCTCCAGAAGAAGTTTATTTCACCTCGATTCTTCTTCTTCTTCTTCTTCTCCGGTTGAAATTTGTAAAAATGATCCCGAAACGAATGAAAAATAGGGAATGAAAGGATAACTCGGAAATCAGAGGACGCGATATCTTGCTTTGTCTCCGATTAATACGATTTCGCGTGTAATTCCCGGGACAAGGGACACGCGATGCGCGGAATTACAAATGGCAGTGAGAGAACGGCGAAGCAAGACGTCGCGATGGTCCGCGAAAAGGTGGTAAGACGATAAATTAACGCGTCGGGGAGCCTGGGGAAGGGGTCCGAGGGGAAGGAAGAAAGGCCTATCGTTCGTAACTCAAGCGGAGCCGCAGCTGCAACGACGCGCCGCGACGCAGGAGTGGCGTTTCGAAAGGACGTCATAAGTTACTGACAATTGCCAGCCGCGGTGAACCGGCCGCGGGTTGGAAGGCCGCCATAAGTTAAGGAAGAATTTTCTGTTATCCGCCGACCGGCCGGAACCTTATCGCGACCCGGGACGAGAAAAGCCACACGGGGTACGGGGAACAGGTAGAAAGTGAAAGGAGTGGATGCGCCGGGGTGAAAGGGACGCCGTATACAAATTCACCGGGACGCTGAATGCCGAGGAACGCGGCCGGAATTGAACCGGTGCCACCGAGGGATTACTCGTCCTGGATTATCCCATCTTGCGTAATTCTCTAACTTTTCCACAATTTTATTCTTATTTCTTCACCTCCTCTTCGTTTTCTTTCCAACCGGGAGTCAATGGAATCGAGGGTTGATTTTTTTTGTATTTATAGTACAATCGTGTTTTTGGGTTTTGAAGTTTTGTTTAGGAAAGAATTTTGAAGTTGATGGGATGTTAGATCCCTTTTTATTTTGTGAGAAATGGTGGAGCTGGTTGGTTTCAGTAGATTCATTTAATCAGATTTTAAAGATTTATATATTAATTGTTATATTAAATTTACAATTAGCCAACGATACGTGGAATATCGAAATAAAATTATGGGAGAAAGGCTTCGAATTGATATTATTTTATTTTTTATTTGGAAGAGAATGTTAGTATAAGGGGTATTAATTATTTTCGAATATCGGTGGGTTAGTTTCTTTTATATTATAATGCAATCGTGTGTTCATTTTTTGGATCTTTGTTTAGAAGAGAATGTTGGTTGAAAATTGGTTGAATCGGCGAGTTGTAATATTTTATATGACACAGACGGTTTTCGTTCGAAAGAAAGTATTAATTAAAGGGATATCGATTACTGCGAAATATCAGTGGACAGGAATATTCGCAGAAGCGATAGAATCGTTATTTCGTTTTTCGATTTTTGGTTGAGACGGGATGGTATCTATAATTCTGATAACGAGGGTACGGTCACGAATCATCGTTCAACAGCGTAATTAGTATTGCCGTAATTCTGATGCAAAAATTATAGTAATTCTTTCCAAAACGTATTTACAATTTCGATAATTTACCACGATCAAATGGATATTCACGGAGCGAGAGGAATCGATTTTCAATGAATAATTCCAGCGGTAACGGACCCGTCAACTTTGGACCTCGTTATCGATAACGATACGCGTCTTCATCGAATAGTCGAATCGAGGATTCGAGACGACGATGGTATCTCGAGGAATCGCGGCAATAAATCATGCTATATCGTTGCGATAAATAACGATGAATTTCTCGACCATCGGCCTCTACTACCATCGTGGATTCCTATCGATAGCTTTCTGTCGCGAGTCCTTAACAATGTTTAAGAAACATCTTTGCATACCGACATTCGTCTCATTTCATTTCCAATGCGTGATTTGCAATTAAAGATATCACAAAGATCGCCAAATTTCCGCGTTTGGCGTCTAAATACAAATTAACCAGTTAAATTAACGGTGTAATTCTATGTTTCCGTAGAATTTCCTTGTTTCGATTTCACAATCTTTCTCGTAATTAATTTTTCGATACTCAGAATTGCCGAGAAATTAAGAAAAAAACATTTCAGCAAAAATAATCATCTTTATACTTTAGTATAAAATTTACAGATAAATTTCCTTGTTTCCATTTCATGATCTTTCCCATGATTAATTTTTCGATACTCAGAATCGCTGAGAAATTAAGAAAAAAACATTTCAGCAAAAGTAATCATCTTTATACTTTAGTATAAAATTTACAGATAAATTTCCTTGTTTCTATTTCACCATCTTTCCCGTGATTAATTTTTCGATACACGGAATCGTTGAGAAATCAAGAAGAAGACATTTCAGCAAACGTAATCACGTTTAGACGTTAGCACGTTAAACTTGCAGATAAACGATGAATGGGGAAAAGAGAATATTCATAAGAGAAAATATTGGCTCTTTTATATTTTTGCCAAACAATTCGCGTATTTGTCAGGAGTAAGTTTGAACGTTGGCACGTCAGCGCGCAATTGGCGAAAATCAGATTTTAATTGGATAATGCAGGCGCATTAATCGTTTAATTTGACCCGTGTAAATGATATTTTGCATAATGTACACGAGTCGGTTAAAATAAACGAACGATCAATTAGCACGCGGGTGGAATAATCCCGCCTCTCCTCTCCTCTCGGGTTCTTTAACCACGTTCGCTAATTACCGTTGCCGCGAGTTAGCCTCGAGAGTCCTCGAGGATATCCTTATTTCCAACGGGCACGCAATTGCAGCGTCAGCTTTCGGATACAACCTAGAAACGATTATCAGGGTCCAGGGGTTGAAGTCTCGGGGTTGTCGACTTCTTTTTACCCCGAAGATCGATTTCTGCCCCGGTGAGAGAGGCAGCGCCGGAGAGAGCGAGAAAATTATTCCTCCCTTAATTCCTCGCCGATATCGATTCTCCTTTACTCTTAATACATTTATAACTCGAACGTAAATCTTTGGCCAATCGGACTCTTCGATTTTTTTCCACTACTTCACGATTTCTATCCTTGTTCCTCGTTCTTTGTGCAACTACGTTCAGTTCTTTTCTTTTCTATTTTCTCTCCTTTATTTCGGATCGTATTTCCGTTCTACGATATTTCGGAATTGTTAGTTTTGGAGATGGCGAGGAGAATTTGTAGAAGAATAAGGTAATTTTTAGAGTTTGTAAATTCTTGTTCGGTAAATTTGAGATCAAAGAAGTTTAGAATCTCAGTCGGTTTATGCAATTTAAAAATTTTTAACACTGAATTTACTAGGATTGGTTAATGATCGATGGATGGGAAAGGGAAGGGAGAAGAATCTTAAGAAAAATGGAGTAAAATCACCAAAGCGAGAATATTAAATGAGGAATTCGATAGGATTAGAAACACTCGATCGATTCTATTCTCGCGTTATTATTAAAATAACCATCTACAAAGCACATTTCGACCTCACCTAGAATAAAAAATACCAAAGGCTGGATAATTCCCCCTAATCTTCCACTTACTAAAAGATTAACACAAATTATATTCTACCACAAGCTTCCCTAAAATTTCCAGATACTATAAAGATATAACTGTTATAAATTCGAAGCTTTCTTCGAACATTTCCAATCGCGACAATACAAAAAATAAATAAAATACAATAGTTAAAATACGAAAGAAAAATCACGGTGCTCAAAATGACTCCGTTTTTTAGATTTTATTTTCGCGGTTGCCGAAAACACACAGTCGACGTTGCAAAAATTTATCATCGCGTTAATTGGTGCGAATTATACGCGTTGTGTTTAGGTATACACCGGTTGTAGGACGAACTCGGGAAATATCGGCCGATTTCGCGGGTTCGAGCGCGAATCGGCGCGCACCAGCGAAGAGGAGAGACCTCCCTTAATCTCCTTTCATGCGTGACTTTTGGTCGATTGCGCAACAGGTGGCTCGACCTTCGGCCCCGCAACTACGCGGCATCCCAGAACACCCGTTTCCTTTTCCTTCTGCTTCCTCAGCCACCCCCGGCTCCGGAGGACCCGCTTCGATCGTCCCGGCTCCTCGCCGGAGTATATATCGCCCGAGCTTTTCCTCCGGTTTCAATATTTATGTTCCCCGATATTCGCTCGATACACGCGTCTGTCGAACCGTCAGAGAATCGATTAGGTTTGTCTCGAATGAACGGAGACCTATTCTTTGAAACTTAACATTTTAGGTCACGGATGGCAGAAAAATAGTTCATCACGATTTCTGCTATGACATTACGTGGGAATAGAGAGTTCTAAATGAGTAATCGAAATTAATGCGGTTTTTAGGCGAAACAAATGAGAAATAAAGCAAAAAAACGTGTAATATTGTTAAAAATAGTGATATTCAAGAAAGTTACTGTAGTAGCGCGTCGTTCAGAGTGATGATAACTGCGAAAATTACTATAGTGGCGCGTCGTATCTAAGAGGTTAATCCTTCTTCCTTTGGTTGTTTAATTCTTCGTCCTGAAGTCATACGACGTGGAAAAGATTCGGAGGATTCCTGAAATTTTTCAGTTTCTACGAGTTTTTATTCTTCGCGACTTGCACCTCTTCCGGTCCCATATTCGTTCGATACACGCGTCTGCGGAATCGTTGATCAATTAGAGAATCGATTAGGTCTGGCTCGTATGATCGGAGACCTATTCTTTGAAACTTATCCTTTTAGGCCGTGGATTGCACAAAAATCGTTCATCACGATTTCTGCTACGACATTACGTGGGAATAGAGTTCTAAATGAATAATCCAAATTAATGCGGCGAAATAAACGAAAAATAAAGTAAAAAACATGTAATATTGTCAAAAATGGTGCTATTCACGAAAGTTTCTATAGTAGCGCGTCGTTCAGAGCGATGATAGCCGCGAAAACTGCTACAGTGGCGTGTAGTTTTGAAAGATGATATACACGAAAGCCACTCTATTGACGTGTCGTACCTAAGAGGTTAATCCTTTTTCCTTTCATCGATTAATTCTTCGTCCTGAAGTCATACAGCGAGGAGAAGATTCGAAGGATTCCTGAAATTTTTTAGTTTCTACGAGTCTTTATTCTTCGCGATTTGCACCTCTTCCGGTCCCATATTCGTTCGATACACGCGTCTGCGGAACCGTCGATCGATCAGAGGATCGATTAGGTTTGTCTCGAATGAACGGAGACCTATTCCTTGAATCTTAATCCTCCTTCTTTTCGTCGATTAATTCTTCGTCCTGAAGTCATACGACGAGGAGAAGATTCTGAGGATTCCCGAAATGTTTTAGTCTCTACGAGTCTTTATTCTTCGCGACTTGTACCTCTTCCGGTACCATATTCACTTGATTTACGCGTCTGTGGAACCGTCGATCGATCAGAGGATCGATTAGGTCCGTCTCGAATAAACGAAGACTCTCTGAGACTCGCGAGTTATTACGAATGATCTATTCTTTGAATCTTAATCCTCTCCCTCCATTAATTCTTCGCCTCGAAGCGATACGAGGAGGAGAAGATTCGAAACATTTTCTTCCTTATTCTTCTTTATTTAGAGGTCTTTATTCATCTTTTACCTCCTCGCAAACTCTCGCGATGCAGTTCATCGATACGCGATACACCGTTGTATCGGAAAAGCGGTTCATCATCCTCGATTGTTCGAGCCTCTTGTAAGGAGCAACCTCGAAGCCGGTTGCACCGTCGAAGCGACGCGACAAATCGCACGGTTGACAACAGCCACACCCAAGGTGACGCGTTAGAGCCGAACATCCACGCATGACCAAAGGGACAGGCGGTGAGATGGAAGAAGCGGAATGAGCGATTGAACGGAGGAGAGTAATATCGAGGATGGAAAGAAGCAGAGACCAGCCCGATCTGACTGACGCGGACCGTGTTCTTCCTCGGCTGTCGCAATCGTCGATTGCGTCACCGCGCATAATCGCCGGCCGCGAGGAGGGTATTATCTTTAGCCGCGGCCAATAATCACGGGCCTCGGCCGCCAACGTCGTAGACGTAGTTTTCCAGGAAACCATTACGATACTATACCGGGCAGCTCCGCGTAAATTGCCGGTGTTCTCCGGCTCGAACCGCCGATCGATCGTATCTGTTAACCACGAGGCCGTGCGGCGTGTTACCCGCGCGCTCCTCGGGCCCCGTGTTCCCCGCGAGAGGGGGGCCAGGGACGAAAGGTGGACGGCCTGATCCACGGGATAGGCCAGGATCCAGAGGGATCGAGGGATGGCCCCGCTCGGCACGTGCTTCGCCGCCGCGGGCTCCACTTTCCGCGCGTATCCTAATTACGCGATCCAACCACGGCTCGGATAACGCGTTTACGCAATTACCGGATCGAATCGGGCCTCACCTTTCCCGCACGCCGATCCACTGCATTTTTCCCTTCCCCCTCTCGCTCTCTATCGCTCTCTAGCTCCCAGTGGCTTCTCTCCTTCGCGTACGCGACTCTCGTTACCGAGAACCGATCCTACTTTCTAGATGTGGGTAGATCGGGTTCGGGCTCGGTGTATGAGGTTTCGTCTTAATCGAGAGACGCAGCTTTCGGCCGGCGAGGGTGACTTCTGATAAACCTTTCCTACTCCTACTACTTGGATCCTGTGTTTTGTCTTGCTGGTGAAAGAACCGACGCGGGTCCGTCGTGGTAGTTCGATATTTGCCACGGTAATCCGATCTAGTTTGACGTTGCGGCGGAATATTTTCGGAGAATCGAGGAAGGAAACTTCGAGATAACGTAATCTAGTTCTGATGTCTGAAGAGAGAACCTCTGGGAACACCTTGGGGTCACGTCTGAGGATTCACGCGGTTCGATGTCGCGCGCATATTTTCGCGGAATCGAGAAGGGAAATTTCGTGAAAACGTAATCTTTTTCTGATCTCTGAAGAGAGAGCCTCTGGAAACACTCTGTGTCCAGGTTTGAGGATTCTCGTGGATCGCGGAAACGCGAATATTTTCGGGGAATCGAGGAAGGAAACTTTGTGAAAACGTAATTTCGAGAAAACGTAATCTTCTCCTGATCTCTGAAGTGAAAGCCTCTGGAAACACCTTGTGTCCACGTCTGAGGATTCACGCGGTTCGACGTCATACGCATATTTTCGCGGAATCGAGGAAGGAAATTTTGCGAAAACGTAACCTTCTCCCGATTTCTGAATAAGCGAAGCTCTGGAAGCACCCAGTGTCCAAATCTGAAGATTCACGCGGTTCGACGTCGCGCCGAATATTTCTGGGGAATCGAGGAAAGAAATTTCGAGAAAACGTAATCTTCTCCCGATCTCTGAATAAGCAAGAGCTTTTGAAAGCACCCTGTGTCCACGTCTGAGGATTCACGCGGTTCGACGTCGCACACGAATATTTTCGGGTAATCGAAGAAGGAAAATTTCGAGAAAACGTAATCTTCTGATCTCTGATGAGAGTTCCTCTGGAAACACCTTGTGTCCACGTCTGATAATTCACACGGTTCGACGTCGCACGTGAATATTTTCGGAGAATCGAAGAAGGAAAATTACGAGAAAACGTAATCTTCTGATCTCTGATGAGAGTTCCTCTGGAAACACCTTGTGTCCACGTCTGAGGATTCACGCGTATCGCGCACGAATATTTTCGGAGAATCAAGGAAGGAAAATTTCGAGAAAACGTAATCTTCTGATCTGTGAATAAGCGAGAGCCCGTGGAAGCACCCTGTGTCCGCGTGGAGGATTCACGCGGTGGAGGAGATCGCGGAGAGTGCCGGATGGACTGGCAGGGCTGGAGCCACAGGTATCGACGCGTGGAATCGGTCAGATTCCTCCGGGCTGTTCGCGGCGCGGCCGAGGAGAGGAACGGCCCTCGGAGGAGCAGCTCGAGCGGGACAGGAGCAGGAGAGAGACGGCGCAGAGCAAACAGAGAGGACGCCGTGGCGACGGAGAAGAAGCGACCGCGGAGAGATAGAGAAGCAAAGCGAGAGAGAAAGAGAGACTCTGGAAAGCCACGGCGCGGCCAGGGCCGTTAGTCAAAGAGACGACTCGCGTTGATTTACAGCTTACTAAATAGACGGGGCTCTTACGGGCCCCGCTGCTCTCTCGCCGCGGAATGCGGGAGAGGACGAGGCGGAAAGACGAGCGGAAAGACGAGCGGAAAGACGAGCGGAGGAAGAAGGACGCGTGCTAGGAGCCCTCCACGGGGGCAGAGACAAGAACCAGGGAGCCGGAGAAGGAGACAGGGCTATCGAGCGATTGGCGAAGTGGCCTCCACGGGCACCTAAGCGAGGTCACCACGCTTCGAATGCGCGAGAATACCTTCCACCGCTCCCAAACCCAATTTCCCCATACTTACTACCCCTTTCGCGGCTCATCCTCTTCCACCATGCGATCTATCGCCTCCTCTAGGTCCCGTGTTACCCAATCGTCGCGGAGACTCGAGTGTGTACCAACTCATCGATCAGCTCCTGCAAAATTTGTTTTAACAAATAAACAGAACGCTTCGAGAACGGATAGACACGATACATATTCGTTTTTGATAACAAAAACGCGGTTTTCGCATTTGCGCAAAGTTTGCATCTATTTTGGCGTGTGACGCGTAACTCAAAGGGGTTTGGATGGTGTTCCCATTGATTAGATGGATATAGACGGTCTCTTAGAGGCAAGAGAGACAAAAGAGTTGCGCCAGATTCTGCAAAATTCGTTTTAACAAATAAGGAGAACTCTTCGAGAACGGATAGACAAGATACGGATCCGTTTTTGGTAACAAAAGCGCGGTTTTCGCGTTTGCGCAAATTTTGCACTTGTTTTCGCGTATGACGCGTAACTCAAAAGGATTTGGGTGGTGTTCCCGTTGGTGAGATGTATATAGACGGTCTCTTAGAGGTACGAGAGGCAAAGGAGTTGCACCAGCTCCTGCAAAATTCGTTTTAACAAATAAAGAGTACGCTTCGAGAACGGATAGACACGATACGGGTTCGTTTTTGATACCAAAAGCGCGGTTTTCACGTTTGCGCAAAGTTTGCACCTGTTTTCGCGTATGACACGTAACTCAAAGGGGTTTGGGTGGTGTTCCCGCTGGTTAGATGTATATAGACGGTCTCCTCGAGGTCGGAGAGACAAAGGAGTATTATACCACGCTCTCTTTTGATAGCGGAAGTCCCAGTTTTGACGTCAGTTTACGTACCAGATGTAAATTCTGCGTTCCCGTTCGGGTCAGATCTCGGATACCTAGGTGTACCCGGGTACGCGTTACGGATCGATAGTTGCAGCGTTAATTCGTCGTTACTCTTCCGTCGACCTTGGCTGGCATACTGGGTGTACCTCCGTACCGAGCGGAAACACCGGAAGAAGAAACGCGGTTGTCGGACTTCGGACTCGGTTCAACCTATCCTTTATTCGCGCGTTTGAATTTTACGACAAGCCGCGGCCAGCACCGTTCTATCCCGAGTCAGAGTCGGTGGCTCGTGGAATTGGCCAGACGCGGAGAAAATTCGCGGGAGAGGCGTCGTGGTCGCGGTCGGTTGAAAACTCCTGCGACCTCGAGGAGAGCTGTTTACTCTGGCCGCGGAGTGCGGCGCAATTCAGCGAGCACCGAGAGACACGCAATCGTCACGGTTCTTCTTGATACCGGATTTAAAGGCCTTATGCTCGGTTTTCACGAGTCTCCGGTGTCGCTGAGTAATCCTATCCTCGGACACATCTAGCCAGCATAATGTCGCTCGACCGGTAGCGCAAGCAGCGGCCGCTGTTCCCCGCGATATTTTAATACACCGTTCTTCGCTTTAACCACGCGTTGTTTATTATCCGTCCCTTTCGCATGTGCACGTCGATTATTTTCCACGTTTGACCGGAATTTTCGCCATTTATATCCCTCCGTTTCCGATCGGCCGTTTTTAACATATTTTAATACACCGTTCTTCGTTTTAACCACGCGTTGTTTATTATCCGTCCCTTTCGAACGTGCACGTCGAATAATTTCCACGTCTGACCGGAATTTTCGCCATTTTTATCCCTCCGTTTCCGATCGACCGTCTTTTAACATATTTTAATACACCGTTCTTCGTTTTAACCACGCGTTATTTATTCTTCGCTTTAATCACGCGTTGTTTATTATCCGTCTCCTTCGCACTTGCACGTCGAATAATTTCCACGTCTGACCGGAATTTTCGCCATTTTTATCCCTCCGTTTCCGGTCGACCGTCTTTCAACATGTGACTAGAAAAATCTGTGCTTTTAACCAGAGTAATCGAATTCTTCTAATTTTCTGGTTGTCGAAGAACTATCGAATTGATTTAGAGAGTTTTTAGAGAGAATTATAGAGTTTTCCATTAGAATTTTTCATTAGAAGTTTTCATTCGTCTGGTTTCGTGGAATGTTGCAACGATTCATCTCCGAACAGGTTAACTCGAAAGAGATAATCCCGGATTAATCGATACTCGCGATTCGGAAGTTTACTTAAGGGAGATCTTTATTTATCTAGGGAATTTTTCTGTTAAAGAGAAACGGGATACGATGTTTCGAGTACCTAGGTATACGAAAAAACGGTTCCCGAACGGTGTAATGGCGACGCGTGTCGCTGGTTATTCGGTAAAAATGGCGACAGTCGTAGGGAGCAAGGAAGATTCCGTGGATCTCTCGCGATTTCACGCGCGACCAAGTGTAAATACGACGAGACGATGCTTCGTTGTTTCAATTGCCGCAAAATGAAACCGTCTAGGAAAATAATGGCGCTTGCAGGTAACGGGAAAGGTGCTAGAGATGTTCCAAACTCGATCGAGCAACTCGACTTCTACGACACTTGCAAAGTGTCTTACAAAATAACGAGAAGATCCTAACGATCTTTCCAATTCCGAAGATGTCAAAGAATAAATAATAAAACGAAGGAATCAACCGCGATAATTATTCGCATTTATAACTTCCAATTATCTTTCAAATCCCGTACAAAATTCAACCTTCTCCATGTAAATAAACTTGCACCAACCATTTGATATCTCAGTTTCCACGAAACGAAGAAATGCACCGAAATAATAATTTCCAAGATTCGTTGGACAAATTTCCACGAAACGAAACGATTAACTTTGACGATTATTCGTGACATCGGTGAACCGGGTATCGATGAAAACAATAGCACCTGTAGTTAAGAGCAAAATTATTCGTATTTATAATAACTCCCAATGATCTTTCAAATCCCGTAAAAAATTCAACCCTCTCCATGTAAATAAACTTGCACGAACCATTTGATATCTCAGTTTCCACGAAACGAAGAAATGCACCGAAATAATAATTTCCAAGATTCGTTGGACAAATTTCCACAAAACGAAACGATTATTCGTGACATCGGTGAACCGGATATCGATGAAAACAATAGCACCTGTAGTTAAGAGCAGAGCCTCGAAAAACGCGAGCTTATCGGAGAAAAGGAGGAGGAGATGGAGGAGAATAAGCTCTATCGGATTTTCGTCGTTTCCCATGGAGGAACGGTGGAACATTTCGACTTCCACGAAACGGAACGGCCGGCTGGAACAATTATTTACGGCACCCGGGCACCAGCAACGTAGTCTCTCTCTTCTGCTTTCCTTATTTTTCTCCGACGCGGATCGCGAAGAGGGAGAGCTGCTCTCTCGGCCGAGAGCGGGCCGTGGATTCATTCGGTCGGTTTTTGCGCAACTCGTCGCTTCGGTAACCCTCTTCTTCTCTTTCTTCGGACCCTCTTCCCTGAGACAAGCCTCTCAGCCGGTCATTGATTCGACGTAGATCTCGAGATCGGGATCCTCTCGTGCGAAGCATCCTTTGAGTCTTCAATTGCCTTCCATCTCTCTCTCTCTCTCCTTTCGCTCCCGTCTCTCGTCGCCGTGCGCCTTCTTTTCCTTTTTGCCGCGCTTCCTCCCCTTTCACCCTCTCGCCGATAATCCTGGCCTCGCCGGGAAAAACGCGATAATTGCGCTCGCGAACAAGCGTAATTCCACGTCTCCGGCGTTTTTACTTTTCGCCTCGATTCCCGCTGCGTTTCGCTAATTCGGGAAATTCCTTGCCGGCTCGAGTATAGCCCGATTCGAGGTTTCCAGTCGATTCGGGGTTGCTGACTGCTGATTTCTTCCGATTACGTAGATCGATCCACTCGTAGCTCGTTGGATTCGAGTCGGATGACAGTCGAATCAGAGATATAAATTCGGAGAATCGAGATAATCGGTATTTGCGTTCGGTTGAATTCGGAAATTGATATTAACACTTTGCACTCGAGTGGCGACTGTCAGTCACCATGAAATTTTGAAGACCCACATTACTTGATATATCAAATTTCAGATAATATAACAATTTGCGAAATATCGAAATCAAATAATTTTGTATTTTACGGTTCTTTGAAAAAAATAAACGTTAAAAAAATAATGTCAGTTTTATAGCAAAAAATCTGTAAATCTCTACTTTTTTATAGCCAAAAAACGTCGAGTGCGAAGGGTTAATACCATAGCTCGAGTTCGAATAAGCGATAATAACTATTGTAGGAAGCTTAATTTTAGGAAAGTAGAATTACAGGATAACATCAAAGTTACCGGTAGACAAATGTTGTTTTTTTCGAAATCAAACGTTGAGTTTCGCGGGTTTTACAGGAGAACGAAGCGCGAATCGACGAAAGCTTTAAAAGAGAGTCCTTCGACGGTATATGCAGAGACTTTTGTGAGATTTGGGAGACTAGAGAGATTCGAGAGATCCGAGAATATCGTCGTCAAATTCGAAGAAGCGTTTTTTGTCTTCCCACTCGTTAAAGAGTGAAATTTCGCGAGTTCTATTAGTTCCTTTAACTATTCTCGTTGTATCTTCGATTCTTTCTATAAACCAAGGCGAAAGAAGACCCACCTTTGGTTTTCTACGCTATATTAAAAGTAACTACACGCGAAATATCGTAATAAAATACTTCCGTTCATTCCAGAGGCAAACGTATAATTTTCTTTGCATATTTTCACACGTGGGGTATCACCGAGCTTATAGAAACGTAAGAAAAGCTTCTTCTTCATAGCGAAAAATTCTTCGAGTGCAAAGTTCTCTAAAGTTGTAGGGTATTATACTTATCGATTAGGGTTAAGGAATCCGTGTAATCTTTCGCACGTTTGCGAGCCGACTCGTTACGTCTAATGCGAGCAATGATCTTCGTTCCACCAATCATCCAATTATCTTGATTACTGTTTGTCTGGATAGACAGCGAAGTTGCCATAAATCACGGAGTCCTAACGATTAAGAACGGTTTATAATAAAATTAGGCCGAATATTCGGTCGTGATATCTATCGATTAATATCTACGATCCACTTCGAGATATTTTACGATCATATTGGCTTAGATTAGCTATTTAATCCTTGAATCTCGAAAGAAAGATTCGTTGAGACGAGAAATTTATTTTCGACTAATTGAAGCTTGCTCGATAATATCTTCGAGTTTCTTTAGAATTCGAGTCATCGAGCTGAATGTACGCGAATGTCGAAGTTCGAGTAATCGAAAATAATCGCGATTTTGGTTCGAAACCGGCGTGTTTTATCGCGAAAGGCAATCTTTTCACGCTTTTTAAAGGTTTGCAGTAGCCACGGCGAAAGGCAAACATCGCGTTATTTTTAATCCGGCCGTCTATTATTGGCTCTTAAACGGCAGCCATTTTTACGAGGGTACTTAGAAATCGGACTCTTTCCCCGGTCTAAATTTGTACGGCACGCAGGTTCCGCTCCGTTCCGACTCTTTCGATCGCGTCCTTCCTTTATTCCCCCTCGTCCTAAGGGGCCACGCGCGTCTCCGTCATCTCACGGGGTCCCATCGATCGTCTCCGCTGCACAACCGACCCGTCTGCTTTTATTCATACACGCGTCCATCCTCTTCCTTTTTCCTACCTCCGAAATCCTTCTCTTCCCAATTTTTCCCCGTTTTAACAAGCGATGTTTAATTAACGAGTCAGAGACTCTGGAACGACGCCGAGAAAATCTTTAAACTCTAAATCCGGCTCTAAACTAAAACGAATCTCGGATCTAAATCCGAACTCGTAATGCGCGAAATATTTTATTCGAATTTCCAAAGAAATAAACTCCTCGAATTTCTCAGCTTCGCAAATTCACTTACTTCGTCGCGAATTTCCCTAACTTCGCAGAATTGAGGTAAGAAGAGACAAAATAGGTTCGGAAGTTTATTTACAACTTCTTCCTTTTTGACAAAAAGATTCGCGTGGTTGCGAATTGTTTCGCTATTTTCCTTAACACTATGACGTCCGGTGGTTCCACATTGATACCATGCGAAAACTACCGATTAAATGTCAGTGGTTACAAAAAAATCTCGTACTTATTTACCTCTCAGAATTTCGAGAAAATGGAGGGATAGGATTGTGACAAGGGGACTGACGATAATATTAGTAAACAAAAATCTCGGAAAACCGGCGGTGAAAAGCGAAATGATGTACGTCAGTTCTACCTGCGCGACAGGAAAAAATCTAGAATCTGCGGATAGCATAGTGTTTAATCGAAGAATCGAATCCTCGGGTGAGACGAGAAAAAGCGAGTAGGAGAGGAAAAGGGAAGAAAAATTCGATCTGTACGCGTTATTTCTTGCGATAAATTCGGCCGGTTGACGCAAGGAATTACAAACGGTGTTCGTTGGAGCGGGTAGAGAGAAGTTGGACGAGGAAGCGAGGCCGATCCGGGACGGGAAAGCCCGTCCGGGAAGAGAGGGACGCGGCTCGCAAGCTGCGGCATCGGCGCGTGTCGCAGCAGCCAGCTGTCCGCCGGCTCGTGAAAGGAAAAAGGAGGGAAAACGGTCCCAGGGGAGGGTGGCGGCGGATATATCGCGTATAATGGCCCGAAATGGGCAAATTATAGAGAGACTCTCTCGAGTACGCCGACCCTATCGCCGTGAGCACGGGTTAGACGCCGTGCGCGCGTTACGAACCAGTTAGAAGCCATTCCCGGGTCATGCCTCGAATTCGAGAGAGCCGGGATCGCTGCCGGGTCTATTGGCCCGTCAGTCCACTAATATTTTCGTTTCGAGTGGTTACGGATCAAGGTGTGCTCGGGACCGTTGCAGTTGCCTCCGATTATGCCAGGATGGGCAAGGTGTTGCCGAAGAATAGCAGCGACTCCTCGGCAAATCGAGATTCCTTCGCTGCGTCCTGTGTTCCCGATCCTCTTGTTTTCTCCTTCCTTCTCCTCTCCCTTTTATATATCTCTCTCTCTCTTGCCAGGTGAAGAATAGGACGCTATGACTCCGTTCGTTTTCTATAAATTAGGAAACAGCGCTGAGATTGTTGCATCTAGTAGAAAATTACGCACGTACCCGCATTTTTACCGAAGAACACCAGTTTTTGGGAATCTATGTATTTTTCTTTTCTATCAGTTAGAGAAAATGGGAAATTACTATTCCGATTTTGGATTATCCATTGCAAAGATGTGGCGGTGACGGTGATAAAAGAAACGATCGGATAGAAAGATATTAGGTCGTCCTATAAGTTTTTCCGCGGTGATATTTACATTCTTCGTCGCATTTTATGAACTATATAGATATAACGTATTTGCCAGCGAAATAGGAAGAAATAGAATAACAAAAGGGCGATTACATTTTTTCTTAATATTTCAAGGTTCATCGACATATAATTCTAAGTGGTAAAAGTAAAAACCGGAAAGAACTTATGGGACGACCTAATACTTAGCTGTACGGTTTGAATTTTAACTTGAGAAACAAACGATCATTTCTGAAATAAGGACCTAGAAATTCATGATTAACCCTTTGCACTCGATGATTGTTTGGCTAAAGAAGAGCAGAAATTCACAGACGTTCTTCTATAAAACTGATGTTGTTTTTCAATGGTAAATAAAGAATCATATACCAATAAACAAGTAAAATTATTTAATTTCGTTATCTCGCATATTGTTATATTACCTAAAATTAGACATATCGATTAACATGATTCTTCAAAATTTGATAGCGACTGAATTGAATTTGATATTCACCCTAGAAATCCACGATTAACCCTTTGCACTCGATGATTTTTTGGCTAAAGAAGAAGCAGAAATTCACAGACGTTCTTCTATAAAACTGACGTTATTTTTTCAATGGTAAATAAAGAATCATATACTAATAAACACGTAAAATTATTTAATTTCGTTATCTGGCATATTGTTATATTACCTTAAATTTGACATATCAATTAACATGGGTCTTCAAAATTTGACTGAGAGTCGTCTCTCGAGTGCAAAGGGTGAAAATTCAGCGAATAAACTTCTCGATTCTCGCCTCGAGTTTCGTCTGGAACGATACTCGCGAGGAAAGGGAAAGAAAATTAGAAGAGAAATGGCGCGAGGCGAATTGAGTCATCGAGATTCGATTTTCCGTGAAGATAACGCAGCGAAAAGGAGATGCAAATCGCGGTGTCCCGGTTTCCTGGCAAAATACAGAGGAACAGCGAAGAAGGGTGCACTTAGGCCCGTGAGAGCCGAATTTTCACGACCCGGCCGGTATTCGGGAATTACAGGCTCGATATCCGCGATGTCACTTCGTTTTCATTATCGTCATTAACCGCCGGGTAATCCCCTCTTATTATCGTTATCGGGTTCCTCGGGCCTGGTCATTTGCGATGCTGAATCGATTACAACGACAGGTGCGAACCAGGTTCGCCACGCTTGTTCCACGAAGAAAGAGGTATCCTTAATTGCCAGCTAATTGGTCGAGGACCCTGTTCTGCTTAGGGGCCTGACAGTGGTCTGCGGGGATTTACGCGCGGAACGCTTCGAAAAAATTGCTCCTTTAAATAGCGGTACGGCTCGGTGTTTATTTCGCGCGATTGTTATTAACCAATCGTTACTCTGTAAAAAATAATTTCCTGGGCTAAAATTTCCTCGATTTATCCTCTACGATTTTTATCGTAACCTCATTGAGCAATATAGAATATTTCAAACAGAATTAACACTAGATTTACGGTTTTTTTTGTATACCTACTTCTACGGACACCTGTCTGATTTAGGGTTAAGAAAACCACATATTTTCTTTAAAAAACAAACGATGGGTTTAATTTTAAAACAATCGCAATATTAATAGACTTGATATAAGTTATATAATCTGTTAATATCGTATAATTGAAGCAACCCATCCGTCAAATTCACGGGTTCCGTAAATCTAGCGTTAAATTAAAATTTGGATAGGAAATTCTTCTTCTTTTTCGTTGGATCTTTTCATCGACGTTTCGACGTTTCAACTTCTTCTTCTTTTCAAACATCGGTGTTTTTCGGACTTGTTTGCCGTAAAATACGAACATCGTACTTGAAAAATATTCCAGATATGCCAAGATACTCGGACGAATTATCGAAAAAAGGACGGATTATCTAAAAACGGAAGAAAGAATGGGAGATGCCTGGCTTATTTTCCAGCGACTACCAGGAAGATTATCGGATGACTCGGTGTGGCTGGTAAACGCGGCACACCTAGAGGAGGCACACCGATACACCTGACTGAATCACTGGCCATCCATGCAGGACGGAATCGAGAAGCCTGGATCCCCTTATCCGCTGATCTGGGGTGGAACCGTCACCCCGTTCCTGCAGCGTCTCAGCTCGCCGAGCAAAAACAAACTTCGAACTCGCCGCTTTTTGTCCTCGCGTCGGCCGCTCGCGTTTAGCCCGGCAAATAGCGCTGGTAAGGAATTTTAAGAGAAAGTTGGACGATTCCAACCGATCCGAGCAACTCGAATTAAGCAAAGTCGCGTCTGCGTCGATTCGATCGAAGAAAATAGAATTCTTCTTAACGATCTTTACAATTTCATTCGATAAAAGTTCAATCTGAGAAAACCTGACGCTGATTCGCACAATCCTCTTCGTTACTGACTTATCTACTATCGTTATTTTTTTTTTATTAAATTAAACTCGCGTAATATTCCAGTCATAAGTGACGAATTAACCGAGACTTCAAGATTCTTGGTAAAATCAGTCCTTTGTAGACGAGATACGAAGTTAACGATACATTCGGTGTACGCTAAACGATTAACCCTTTTCACTTGGCGATTTTTTGACTGAAAATGAGTAGAAATTTACAAATTTTCTGCTTTAAAACTGACGTTATTCTTTTGAGTGGTAAATAAAGAATCGTATAATAATTAACTCATGGAATTATTTGATCTCGATATTTCGCATATTGTTATATTATCTTAAATTTGATATATTAATTAATATGGGTCTTCAAAATTTCATGGTGACTGACAGTCGCCACTCGAGTGCAAACGATTAAAAATACCAAATCGAAGGAAATTCTGCGAATTAAAAAGTATGCACAACATCGATAATAATGGTAAAATAATTTTCCGCTATATGTATGCAGCTTTTATTCTGAAAAATTAAAAATATTATGACATTCGTTCGCAAAGGGTTAGAAAATAATTAGCTGCAACTAGAGTTAAATGACAAATCATCTTAATCCCTTGGAAGTGTTTGTATGTAAATACACGCGTTAACGACACGTTGAACGAAGAAACAGTGGACTAAAGGAGAGAAAACTGGAGTTCACTGGAAAATATGGCGGAAAGGAAAGCTGGACCAGCGGTAATCGGTGTGGAAAATTCGAGCAATGTTCCAATAAATCGGGAGATCCATCCTCGACGCCGACATCGCCGGCGTCCGAATTATGTTCCCATTGCACGGCGAGTGTGATTCGATTGCAAGGTGCGTATCGTCGACGAAATAAAGCAACGATGCTGATTCTGCTCCCTGAATAACAATGCACCGACGAGCGTCGTCTATGAAAGAGCCGGAGAGAGGGTAGCACGTATCCTCGAGGTCGCTTTTGCCCGCGACACGCTCGGAAAAGCGATAAGACCCGGGACCGGGCACAATGGCCCCGATGACGTAGCACCAAACGATTTCACCCGGTTCCTATTCTTAATCTCGATCGAACCACCTTTTTCCCGCCACCCACCTTTCTTTCCGCCCCCGTACCCTCGCGTACCCTCGTGCTTCCAACCAGCCTCCGGCCACCGCTAATTAGACACACGCCGGCCATTGTGACTGCGAGAACGGGATGACTCGGCCGGATTTGGTTAGCCTCGCGAGAAACCGAGGAATGTTTCTTCCCTCTTTTCCAACCGTCCTTTTCCCTCTTCCCTTTCTTCCACGTGAAAGCGAATTTTTTTAACACTAGATTCACGGGACCCATCAATTTGACGGATGGGTTGCTTCAATTATACGATATTAATAGATTTAATTAACTTAACCCTTTGCACTCGGAATAATGTTCGCCGAAGATATGGATGGTCGTGTTCTCTTTTATATATCTTAGTAATTTTAAGTTAATTTTATCTTAAGTTGATTTCTTCTGTCATTTCCAGAGAAAACCTCAGAGAAATATACATTTCTCAAGAAGTTGTGCTGGAATAAGTTATTATTCGATTTGTTTATTACTATTCTTAATCGCTAATAAACTTTAATGTCCCCTGAGAGGGACGGCCAAGTGCAAAGGGTTAACCCTTTGCGGTCCTATGTCGAGTGTGACTCGACATTGGGAAATTGTTTCAAGAGATTTACACTTGAAAATTGCAAAATATAACAATAGTGTAAATATAACTGATTTTTAAACGAATTTCTTTCTTCCTTTATTTATTTAAATAGCCCTATTTTTTAGTTGAAATAAATTCCAAAT
>NIJG01000161.1:7065177-7094932 GCA_002201625.1 Euglossa dilemma
TGTTATAGTATAAATATTTATTCTTTTACATAGTTGTGTGATACATAAATTTAAAATAGGCAAGCAACAGATATTGAGTGCGGATTATTCCGCTTACTGATGCAAATGGGTTAATATTGCGATTGTTTTCAACTTAAATCCATCGTTTGTTTTTTAAAGAAAATATGTGGTTTTCTTTACCCAAAATCTGACGGGTGTCCGTAGAAAAAAGTATACAAGAAACCCCCGTAAACCTAGTGTTAAACACTACCTCGTGTTTACCTCTTTTCCCAGCGAAGTTCTTCGGGTAATTTTTGTTTCAACGATCAATCGATGGGTACCCTTTGCTGCGTCGTTGTTCGAAATCTATGTATACGACGTGTATAGCAGGATTTCCTGCGTGGAAATAGAGTAAGGGGAGCATTAGCGATGCGAGGAAATACTGGATCGGATTAGAGCGTTCCTGGAGAAAGGAATATTTCGGGATCATTATCTCGTTTTCTTATTTCAATGGAGAGCTTTTGAAAAGAATTCTCAAGGGGAGATCCTTGTAGAAAACGAGCTTATTCTACGGAATTTTTTTCCAACGAAATACGAGGTTTTATTGCGTAAATATAATAATATTAGGTCGTCCTATAAATTCGTTCCGGTTTTTAATTTTACCATTTAAAATTATACGTCGAATAAACTTTTAAATATAAAAAGAAAATTTAGTGGCCCTTTTGTTCTACGACTTCTTCCTATTTCGTTGACAAAGACGTTAATCATCGATATAGTTTACAAATTGTGACGAGGAATGTACATATCACCGCGAACGAACTTATGGGACGACTTAATAATTTATATTATAATTTAGTTTCAGCAATTTTACCTATAACAATTACTTGTTTCGGATGAGATAATCCGTCCGGCGCCTACCATGTGCTTTGGAGCTATTTTGTTTCTTGCGCAATATTACTTATTTTATTAAAAAATATATTGGAAATTGAAAGTATATGCTTCGCAATAAACAGTCTATATAAAGTTATTATAAAAAGATAACTTTTCCTATGTTTTCCTGTCTTTTTGAAACAGAGAACTCAATTTTTCTTTTCTTCTTATCAATTTTACCTTTGTCATTTATGTAATTTTCAATGAATATAGAAAAACTAACGAGACTGTTTTATTCTCTATTTTCTCCTTAATACACTGCTTTTTGAACTATTAAGTAAATTAAATTAAAAGTAAAAGTAAAATTAAGTAAATATTGCCTTTCGTTTGATTTTCATAAGTCTTTTTCCAAATCCTAGTAAAATCGTCAAATTCGGCTGGTAATCTTTGCATAAACATCTCTTTTCCGTCCGGCACTAGAAGGGTTAAGCTTCTTTCCACCCTAAACGTCTAATTGCGAAAAGTATCTTTATCCTGAAAATTCTACATCCAAAGATTGGTCGAAGGGCTCGGTGGCCATGTTGACCGATCCTATGGCGACGAGGAGGTGCAAGGATTCACCTCCGTCACTGTCGAACGGGTTCTTTCTTCTCGTTTCAGCCGGTGCACACCCGGCGACGAAGAAGGAAGCGCGATCGACGACGACGATGGTTGATGGCGCGTGACGGAATGACGTCACGATCCTAGTCGCGACTGCACTCGTCGTACGATCTACGCTCGTGCAGTCCGCCTGGCCAGATGGAATATAACGGTTCACCGTTCCCGTTTCCTCCTTTTCTCTCGCGTTCTCTCCTTCCGCCATCCCGCTTCGTCGAAAATTCCCTTCCATCCAGCTCGTCTCCGAATCTTCCTCGAGGAACGAATCCTCGAAGCGAAGCGGACAGTTCCGAGATCCTCGGGACCGATTTCGTCGCCAAGTTCGCCAGGTGTCGATTCCGGTTAACTTCCGGTTAACTTCCGGTTAACTTCCGGTTAGTTTCTGGTCGGATTCTGGCTTCTCTGTCGACCAAGGGTGTTATTGCACGCGGAAAACAGATTTGTTTGGGTAACCGTAAGCGGTGAACGAGGTAAGAGGCGTGTAGCAGGAAACGCAACGGGATCTTCGCGACGGTCTAAGGAGGAAATGATTTTTCTTCCTGATTTATAGTTCGTTTACCTCGTGTTTCTTATTTTTTTCTCCCCCTTCCCGCCGTCGATCGGCAGGATAAACACGGGGAAGATCGGACCAAGATCGGAATGCTAAGTTTAATACGGGTCGCGGCTTAATTATGGGAATTAAGTTGTACGCTCGACGGGCGTTTTTTAATGCGCGAGATTTTAGGAATCGGATAAGGATTCGATAGACGATGTTACGGCTGATTTTCACCTGTACCATCTGCCCTGTAATTACGCACAATTACGCTGGCTCTCTCAGTGAAAGTTAACGACCGAATTTTTCAATAACCGCGGAAGCGGCGCGTAATCCACGCAGCTCGAATCGGACTTATTTAATTATCGCGGTTACCATTAGCGCGATTAACTATTAGGTTGTACAGTTACCTTTTTCCCGGTGTCCCGCGAAGAAGCGGCATTCCCGAGGAAAAACGTGTTTAGCGAACGCGGCGCGGAGATTCGCGGCCGTAAAATCAGAAGTTCGGAATTCATAGCAGTTCCCATGTAAATGGCGCAGTGTACGAGAGACACGAAGGACACTTACATCGGGTTACTGGCTGCAATTGTCGAGGTTAATGGCGCCACGAGTGGGAGAACACGTGCAATATTGTGAACGGTCCGACTTCCGTCAAACGTTTCAGGAAACTTAAAGCGACCGCCTGGTGAATTTCCATTCCGTGTTTATTTCCCGATACGCGCTTCGCCGCAGTAAACATCCTCTCTGTTCCTCGGAACATCCTCTTTAAAGATAATCTCTTTAAATCCGAAACTTATCCCCGAAAAATTCTCCGTAATTTCGTCGGGATACTCGAGAAAATCGCCGGGAAAAAATTTCTCAACCATTTCTGCATTTTGTTCGACATCGAAAAACCGAAATCGATCCTTTGACACTCGATATTTATAATTTTCGTTATCATTCTCCCTGTCCTCGTATCGGGATAAAAATTCGCGCGATTCGAACGGGCGAAGTTTCCCAAGATTTCGCGAAATTTCCGCAAGGATGTGGACGATGTGTTAAACGGGAAAAAGCTCGCTGCCGAAGAGGTTCTTCTTGCTCGGGAATCCTCGTTTCTTCGTCTCCTTTCTCCTCGGTCGTTTTCATGCGTCGATCTCGATGGAACGCGAGACGGAGAGGAAACGGTGGCCATCGCGGCGAAGAAGCTGACGGCATCGGCTTCTTTCTAAAAGGACGAGGACCAAGGACAAGGAGCAACGGGAGAGCATTTAGCTAAGCATGCGACTAGTTTTTGTCGCGTAACTGCGAAAGGAAGCAGCAACAGCAGCAGGAATGGCGGGAAGGGGGAGGAGGAAGGCGAAGATACTTCGCCGCCAGGTGGCAAGTATGCTCTTGAAACCTGCCGTACGTGCTGAAGATCTTCCCGAGATACGGCTTTAACAAGGTCAGGAGGACCACGGATTTATAGCACGAAAGGCCTTTTTCGGCCATATTTACCTACGCTTTCTTTCCCTCCGCGCGAATACCGAGGATCGTCATCCTCGTTCCTCGACTATTCCCTTTATTTCTATCACAAATTGCGCGTCGTCGTGTCAACATTCAAAAAAATTCCTTTCTTTCCGAAAACGAAGGAAGAAACCTCTTTGACGTAATTGAAAGACGGTTAACGGCGATACTTGTCGGAATGTCGGAATGGTTCATGGTCGAGGCTCTACCACCTGACCTCGTTGCTCGCCGAAATACTCGAGATTCAGTTACTCGACCGCGCGCGAGTCGCGGCGTTATGGGGCGGAGAGCGAAAGAATGAACGCGGTTATGGCGGTGTATGAAATTACGCGTGGTCGAGCAGCTCGTTTCCCGGGATAACGGCCGACTAGGAGCCGACATTACACCGGCCTCGGCCCGTAAATTCGCGCGGTTCACTGTCACAATTTCGCAGGGACGTTAATCGCCGTTGCTACGTCCGCGCTGAAATATCGTTAGCCGCTGCAAACGAGGACACGGATGCACGCGTGTCGCGTGGCCGCAAGATCGGCCCGATCCTCCGATCGAGATCTACTATCGATCCTGTTTCGTAGCTTCCATTTCGTTCTCCGATTCTCCGACTTTACCAAGCCTTCGAAACGATTTTTATCGACCGAGCAGCTCGGTAATTTCAAACCAGGTAATTTCAAGAATCCGCTCGGTATTTTAGGTAACCCGGAGTCCGTATAAAATTACACAGACGAGTATATCTCGGTTTTGACGCGTGACTATTTTGCGAAACGATAGAATCCCGATAAAATTCCGCTCGTCTTGCCGCGGCTCGTATTTAACGCGACATTGCTAATACTGTACCAAGCGGAATTGGCAGCAGGATGTCGTAAAGACAGATTCTGCGAGGATGTCTCGAGTATCGTTTTCGATCAATTTACTCGCTCGGATATAGAGACTACGCTATACGCGTAGAATCTGTATCGAATTGGTGTCGTGAAAGCGTTCTAGCTGAACCGTATTCCTCGAACGTCACCTCGCCCAGGTACTAAATCCTACTCTTAAGTATACCCATGCTGAATAAGTTACGCAGGCGTTCTTTTTATCTCGCGACCGGCTCTCTCTTTCTTTTTGCGCTATTTACGGATAGGTTATTTTTTCGCACCGCGAAATAATTCTACGAGGACACGGTGTATTCCTTTTCGAAATCCTCGTCGAATTGGTCGAAAACCAAAACGGAGGCAGTACCGAAGAGACCTGGAGACATCGGTGAAGCAAGAGGAAGAAGAGACGCGAAGAGAAGGCGAAAGAGAGAAGAAAAGGGGGAAAAAGATGAACAAATGGGAGTAAATTGGAAGAGGAGAGAATTAAAAGGAGCGGCGGGTCTCTGTCGCACCCTTGCCGGGGTGCAAACGATTTCAAGGGTCGTTACCGTCCCCTCGAAGTCCGCGGCGAAAGCGAAGCGGCCCGAAGGACACCGCGGGCCCCGTGCCTCCGTCTTTCTCGGCTCGTTATTCCGGTCAGGGACCACCTCCTGGCGTGGCGGCGGTCCTCATTGTAGGACAAGTAGTCGACGACTCTCTTTTGCCTCGAAGGGTCGGGAAAAGCAACACCGACAACGCCGAAGGTCGTTATGAAGCGAAACGACCAGGCGCCTACCGATCCTTCTCCGTCTTTCTCCACCTTCCTCGCTCCCACTCTCTCTTCATCTCTCTCTCTCTCTCTCCGATCCTCTCTCCGTCCTCTCGCCAGGATACCAGCGCGGCTTCCTCTGCGGCCGTTCGCGTCCATTTCACCTAATCTCACCCTCGACGTGGCCTGTCTTCCCGACCACCGCCACTCCGTGCTGCCTCCCGCCACGATTTTTCACTTCCAACACCGTGTCTTCTCGGATTCCCCGAATTTCGCAGCGTGAACGGCCCCGGGACTATCGGCCAGGGTTCCGGCTGCTTCCTAGCATCCGTTTTCGGAATCCACAACCGTGACTTTTCGGTTTTTCGATAGACTCGAACGATTCCGAATCGCGAGTAATTCGAGGAGCTCGTGTTATCAATAAACGCACTCGCAGATGCAGATATTTCCGATATTTCGGAAGAGGTAGGAATTCTAAAAGTATATTCGAGACAAATTTAGGCGAAGATTGACAAATTGCAGTAACCCATCTGTGAAAAATTTCGTTATCGTTTTTACTTTTTGTTTCTTTCGAGGTTTTGACACGTATCGATGAGGATAAGAGGGAAGGTGGTTAACGCAACGATTGGCTAATCGTGGCAGACGGATTAAACCGGAGTAAATACTATTTAAATGGCACCTGGAAGGGCCCGGACCCTCGGACTACCTGCCGGAGGGTCGAGCGAGGCTACCTCGTCGAAATTAGCGGCAATTAGCAGCCGTTTTTCAGAATCACCTGCTTAAGCAACGCATTATCGTCTCGAGGCTCTCAATTACGTCCTAGCCTCGCCAACTACCCCTGAAATCCCTGTCCCGCGATGAATTTACGTATCAAGCAGGTTTAATCTCGCGCGATGGCGATGAACAAGTCCGCGATGCTCTAAATTCCGCGAAACGTCCGACAAGTTGAATAATACCTCGGAGGAATACCTGTGAAAAATACCATGGCGTGTCTATGATAATAAGAGACAGCGAAATCCATGATTACCCAACCCCCGACCCTCATTACGACGCAAAGGGTCCGCGTGCAGGGCCTGTTTCTACCTTCCCGTTCGCTGGCACCACCTCTTTCTCCTTTTCTCTTTCTCGCCCTCGCTCCGGGCTAGCGGCGTCTTCGTCGGTTCCTCAGCTGCCCTTCGACGCCGCCGTCCTGGCCACCACCGGCAACGACGAGCAGAGATTTATGTTCCCCGCCATGTTGACCCTTCCCCGCTCGACTTTACGTGTCTTTAACCCCTTCGGGTGTTGCGCTCTTCCATCACCCGAGGGGAAGTCGACTTCATGCTGCTCAGAAAACATTCCTTCGTATGCGTGTGCACACTGCGTCGGTATATCGGATACTTGCGTCCGAAATTTTTTAATAATTCTTCGGGTCCATTTCCGCGATTTGAAAATATGCTATTTCTCGAGGAATCCGATAGTATGGCTATATAGCTGAGTCAATAGCGAAAGTGGCGCGATGAAGATAATTCGGAAATATGTGACATATTCCCGTGAAATGAGAGTAACTAAGCGTGGAATGGATTTCTATGGAAATTAATTTATATAGTATTCGATACTATAGAGATTTACGCATTTCTTCCGATTTTCGTAGAGAATTTCGAGGTTTCCTGAAGTTTCTCAGAAAAATCCTGAGGAACATTCTTAGATGCGTGTGCATACTGGTATATCGGATACTTGCGTTCGAAATTTTTTAATAATTCTTCGGGTCCATTTCCGTGATTTGAAAATACGCTATTTCTCGAGGAATCCGAGAGCGTGAAGGTGAGAATAGCGAAAGTGGCGCAATGAAGATAATTCGGAAAAATATGACATATATTCGTGAAATGATAGTAACTATGCATAGATGGGGATCTCTATGGTAATTAATTATTATAGTACTCTATATGATTGTGATTCACGTGATTTTTCCGATTCCCGTAGCGAATTCTCCACGGATTCTGAGAAAAATCCTTGGAAACTTCCTTCGTATGCGTGTGCACACTGCGCCCGTATACCGGATACTTGCGTTCGAAATTTTTTAATTATTCCCAACAATTTTCGGTAATTTTTAGGATCCATTTCCGTGATTTGAAAATGCGCTATTTCTCAAGAAATTCGATAACGTGAAAATGAGACAATAGCGAAAGTGGCGCGATGAAAATAATTCGGAAAAATGTGACATATACCTGTGAAATGACAGTAACTAAGCGTAGATAGATCTCTATGGAAATTAATTTACATAGTACTTGATATCATAGGGATTTACGCATTTCTTCCAATTTCCGTAGCGAATTCCCTAGTCTCCCGACGTTTCTGAAAAAAAATCCTGGAAACCTCTTTGGTATGCGTGTATACATTGCGTCCGTATACTTGCATTCGAAATTTTTAATAATTCTCGACAATTTTCAATAATTTTTGGTGTCCCTTTCTATATTACTAAAAATACGTTCTTTCTCGAGGAATTCAACAGCGTAGCTAACATCGATTAAAGTAATTAAAGATGAAGACAATTCGGAAAAACATAGCACATACGAGTAAAATGATAGTAAGTACGCGTAAAATAGCTCTCAATCGTAATTAATTATTATACTACTCTATACGATAGCGCTTCACGCGTATCTTCCGATACCCGTAGCGAATTCCCTACGGGTTCCGAGAAAAATCCTGGGAAACCTCCTTGGGGATGCATACCTATCCCTGTTCGTGCGTTCAGATGACACTATCAGGCCGATTCGCACGAGTGCGCGCGCGTACGGAGATGTTTCACGTGCCCGAACACGCGGCGCGCTGTTCATCCTCTTATCTGGCATCTTTCGCGAACAAAACGGCCGGCTAACCGGACAGAGTTTCGCATGCACGTGCATTCTTATGAATTTCTTCTCGATCGAGGAATCTCCTAACCTCTCAACCGCGAAAACTTCTCCAAAAAGAAACGAAACGCTCGCGACACCGTGCGTGTCGTTAATTTCTCCTTTTATCCCGCGTTTTACGAAAGCAACGAAATTCGGTTGGTATCATGGCCTTTCTAGCGGCATTTCGCGTTACACCACCGCAGCTAGAATCGAATAACCTGCCGGCGAGACTTAATCTCAGCTGGCAATCTCTGGAACGGCAACGGCCGCGTTATTGAAAGATCGCGAAATCGGTCAGACATCGGAGCAAACGGTCTGTCGTCGAACCGAGGGGATTAGCGGACTAACATGATCATACTCAGGGCTATTTTTCGAGTGTCGAGTTGACATTTATAATTCCGCGGTGTCGCGATATCAACCGGTGCCGATTCTTAGAAATTTAATCTACGATCTTATCTGGAATAGCGATTTAATTTACGAGCCGAGCACACGCTCGCGTTGAACTCTTTCGTTGCTCCACATATCGCTGATAGAATTTCTTATCCGCTTTATTCTTCGATTTGTTACAGATTTCCGCGATTTTCCGAAATCTCCCGCACCGATTTCATCGTTAGTCTACAACGATTTACCCGATTTTTCTTTTTATTCAATTTATTCTTCGATTCGTTAGAGATTTCCGCGATTTTCCGAAATCTCCCGCACCAGTTTCATCGTTCGTCTCCGACGATTTACGCGATTTTTCTTTTTATCCGATTTATTCTTCGATTCGTTGATGATTTCCGCGATTTTCCGAAATCTCCTGCATCAATTTCATCGTTCGTTTACGACGATTTACCCGATTTTTCTTTTTATCCGATTTATACGAGGATTCGGTGATGATTTCTGCGATTTTCCGAAATCTCCCGGCCCGATTTCATCGTTCGTCACCGACGATTTACCCGATTTTTCTTTTTATCCGATTTTTACGACGATTCGGTGTTAAGAACGACGTCGGATTTTCAGGTGTCCGGAAAATTCGACGAGCGACGATTTCGCCGCGCATTTTCAGCGCGTCGTTCCGCGAGGTTCTATTTTAAGAACGGCGACGCTGGTTCGCGGAACGGCGTCCTCGCGAGAGAGCAAGTGTCGGCGACAGCGTGGCAAGCAACAGTTTGCCGACGATAAATCACAATCCCCGAGCGTGTCGAGCGAACTATCGGTTCTAGAAACGGTACTTCGATCGATCCGTGCGTCGCGAATCCAGTGTCATCGACTCGCCGTTGCGAAATCGTGCGTTCGAGCCACATCACCTCGCAGACGGGGACGCCAGGCGTCCAGACCCTCTGACACGCTTCGTAAATTTCCCTCGTCAATGACCATTTTTTCCTCCTTCTCTTTATTCTTACGCAATATCTAGTTTTTGCATTTCGTTTCCATCGTTGTCCTGGTTCTCGATGTCGCGGAACGCTGAAATTTATCAATTTTTCACCTTTTCACGGTGAAAATAGCTTCCAGGGAAAACGATGGAAATTGGAAACCCCGACAAGCCTCGGAAATTTTTATGATTCTTCCGATGAACTTTAAAATTTCTAAAGAAACGATCATTTTCGCGACATCATCTCGCAGACAGGGACGTCAGTCTTTCAGACGCTCTGACACGCTTCGTAAATTTTGCACGCGAAGACTCCCTTCACGATTATATCCTCCTTTTATTTATTTTTCAGTAATCTCCAGCTTTTGGATTTCGTTTCCACCGTTGTCCCGGTTCTCGGATGTCGCGGAAACGCCGAAATTTATCCAAGAAACGATCCTTTTCGCGGTGAAAATAGTTTCCAGTGTCGTCGATGGAGATTGGAAACCGCGACAAGCCTAGGAAATTTTCAACATTGTTCCAGCTAACTCTGGAATTTCCAAAGAAACGATCATTTTTGCGTATACTTCTGATAAACACCGTTCCACCCGACGTTGGAATACCTTCAGTCAACGATGATCCTCCGAGAAACCACGCGGAAATTTCCAAGATCCGACCTTCGAATTTTTGAGTTTCCAAAGAAATCACAACTGTCGCGCGTTCTTGTTCTTTCTTCCCGCAAATTTTTCGGGATATCTTGAGAACTCGCACAAATTTCCAAGATCGAACCTTTGAATTTCAGAATTCCCAAAGAAACCACAACTGTCGCGCGTCCTTTTTCGTTTTTCCCGCGAATTCTTTGGGATATCTTGAGAACTCGTGGAAATTTCCAAAGTCGAACCTTCGAATTTCAGAATTCCCAAAGGAACCATAACTGTCGCGTGTCCTTTTCTGTTCTTTTCGTGAATTCTTCGCAAAATCGGCGAGAACTCGCGGAAGTTTCCGAGATCGAACCTTCGAATTTCAGAATTCCCACTTAAACCACAACTGTCGTGAGACCTTTTTCGTTTTTCTCGCGAATTCCTCGAGATATCACGAGAACTCGTGGAAATTTCCGAGATCGAACCTTCGAATTTCATAATTCCCAAAGAAACCACAACTGTCGCGCGACCTTTTTCTTTCTTCCCGCGAATTTTTCGAAAAATCGGCGAGAACTCGAAGCATTTTCGAAACTCCTCCTCCTCGAAAAACACGATAATACGACGTCTAATAAAAACGTCGTTTCCATTCGCGTCGAAATAGTTTTCACGGCGGCGAAAGCGCGCGCGCGCGCGTTCCGAAAATACGAGAGCCGGGCGCGCTTTTTATTATTCATAAACCCATCGGTTGCCGGCTCGGTGAGAGAGCATTTTCGACTCTTCGGCGATCGTCACGTACACGCGCGTCCGTACACTCTCGAGCGATCGCGAGCATTACCCGTGGAGACACGCGTGCGTGCTCGCGAGCCTCGCGTGCAGAAACGGGACAACGGTGTCCAATTGCACACGCGTGTGTCTTCCACGTCGCTGGGACAAGTGCGCGTACAGAGGTACGATATTAATTGATAATTTATCGCGCGATCGATTGACCAACCGTTCCGCGAGAAACCGAGAACGATGATAATTGATAAATTCTTACGCGACCTATCGATTTTGCCCGACTAAAAAAACAAAACATTGCAGTTCGCTCGTTAATTGCGTTGGAAAATTTCGATTTATCGGAGGAAATCGGTGACGATAAATTACGCGGCCAATTCGATTCGCGTGTCGTTATTTCTGCGAAATTTCGATTTATCGGAGAAAATCAACGGGAAATAAATTACGCGGTTGTAATGGTTCTTTGTACACCTGTTTTACGATAGCACACGAACCGACTAACTATGCGTGAAATGGAAAGTTGGAATTTATTTTATCGGGTTGTTCGGAAAGTCATTTCGTTTCCTTTTTGGGGTGAAAATGAAACACGATTTTTTAGACTGACTTTTTACGTGATCGTGAACAATCTAATACGACAAATTGAACCTCTATATAATCTCACGAGTTGTTATTCGACGGTTTGCATCTATCGATGTCTTTATTTTGTTTTCATCGACTTTAACGGGCCTTCCAGAACGCGGTGTTTCTTCAACATCGAAATTTTCGCATTGTCGTACGGTCAATTCATCTTCTCTATGCACATTGCGTAATTTTCACTTTGCTTGAACCGTATTTTTACCTTTTCGATAGGAAAAGAGTAAAATATGCCGGAAAGGCTGCTTTCGATGTTCCATTTTCGATGGTGCAGCAAACAAAAACTATCGCAAAGAGTCAAACAAAATTTTTAACAAACAAGCCTTGCTATATCAGCTGTCGAAATATATAACGATTACGCGGTTTAACTTATTTGTATCTTCGCCCTAAAGAGAGTCTATTAAACCTTTGATCGGAATTAAACGCAACAAACAAACTCTCGTTTACATTTAATCCAAAAATTCTACTCCTCTAAAATCAAATCATTTTATACGACGTTATAACGTAAATATTTATTTTTGCAGGTATTTACACGGTAAATAAATGTAAAATAAATAAGTAACAATTAATGAGCGCGAATTATTCCGCTCAATAACGCAAATAGATCAAACTCATAAAGTTGACTATAAATACAACTATATCCTCTGTTGCTAAAAAACGAAATTACTTTCCGAACAATCTACTAGATACAAAATGGCGAATATATGAAAACCTAGGATTCCACAGTATCTCATAAAATCGGAAGCAAATTCACCATGTCGTTACAGCGACCTCGCCAGGACCGCAAGGATGCTCAGGTATAATCCTTTCTAAGCATCCGCGTTACGTATTTCATCCCGTAACCGTAATTCCGATGGAGAAGCAAAGGAAAGGAAAAAAGCCAGCAAAAAGAAAGCCACGAAGAAGACTTAAATCTCCGTAACTCATTCAGCCGTTCGTCCTTCCATTTACAATCACTTACACCGACGCTGCGGATCCATCCATCGTACGCGCCGTTGGAAAAAACTCACCGGGAGAGAAAAAAGAGAAAGGGGGTACAACCGAATTCATTGGCGCAAACGAGACAAGCGGTGCTTAAAAGAAAAAAAAACCTCGTGGAAAAAACGTCTCACCGAGCAGGCAAAAACCGCGCGGATCCTCGTGTATACGAAGGAGCGAGACATCGGTTAAAAAAAAGCAGGAACACTTTCATAGACCCGCGAGGAGGCCGTGGAAAAAAAAGGCTGGCAAAAAAGCGAGCAAGCCTCGCGGTGCAGTCTCTGCGTGCGAGAGACCAGACGAATCTCGTGGTCCTCGTCTGCGAGACAGAGTTACGCGGGACTAACGCGAGACGAGGATGAACGTTGTAGCATCTCGGAAGGAGGGAACCGGCCTGGACGGGAGTGGAACTCCACGGGTACGACCCTCGTTCCCGATCCAAACCGCTGGAACGAGGATAGAGCGTCGTCGGAGGGTGTCGCGGCGACGCCGAGAGAGACGCGACGCGAAAAGGGACGGACGATTAGCCTCTGCATCGGAACAGACTGCTTCTTTCTTGTGTGTGTCTCTTCTGTTTCCAAACCGTGTGCAACCTTTCCGATCCCTTCGCTAGTTTCGTCGTTACATGGGGCCCCGTAGTGGGGGGCTGCTTCGCGTGTTCCCCGAGCGAGACTGTGCGGCGCTGTGCGCGGGTGGCGTCCCTCTCTCCCCCCACCACTTCGACCCGTAGGAAAATGAGAGTTCGAAAAGAGATCAACGGGGTTACCGAGCGATTTCCGTCTCTCTTTTCTCTTTCGTCTGGTGTAAGATTCTGGAGGGGGCAGAGAATTTTACTCGCAAGCCAAGCTCCGTCGACACAGCGCTGTCTCGTGCGATGGCTACGAGAGAGTAAGAGAGGGAGAGAGAAAGAGAGACTTGGTTGGAAGTGAAACGGAGAAGGTAGGTTGAAGAGAGAGAGAATGGATGGACGAGGATGGAAGCGGAGGTCGGAGCGTTTTATGGGTGTGCGGTGAGGTCGAGGAGGAGGCACGACGAGCGCGTGAGGGATCGTTCTGCTCGGGAGGGGCCTGCCAGAGGGGCCAGGGGACCCTTATCGGGTTCTAGGATCGCGAGGCTCGCACGTACGGCAACCGCAACCACCGGCAACGACCGGCAGAGACGGAGCGGAATTTTTGAACGCGCGTTACCGCGCGCACCGTTTTTGTTCCCCGGTCGGATTTTATCTCGGGTTTTATAACCGAGAGGAGCAGACCCGAAATCGAATTATTAACGAATATTCCGGGAAATTTTATTTTTCCGTTATGATAAACCTAGCGTGGTTAACACTAGATTTACGGGACCCGTGAATTTGACGGGTGAGTTGCTCCAATTATACAATATTAATAGATTTAATCAACTTATATTAAATTTGTTAATATCGTAATTGTTTTTAAATTAAACTCATGGTCTTATTTTTTAAGAAAATACGTACTTTTCTTTACCCGTAAATCTGACGTGTCTTCATAAAGATAAGTATTCAAAAACATCCGTAAACCTAGTGTTAAAATTACCGGCGAGTAGGGAAATGTAGAAGCTTCGAAGAATAGAATAACGCGAGACATCGCGAAAATGAGTATACGTGTTTTGGAAGGAGATTCGAGAGGACGAGTGATTAACATTAGGTTTATGGAGGTTTTTTGTATACCTATTTCTATGGACACGGATTTAGGGTAAAGAAAACCACATATTTTTTTTAACATTAGGTTTACGGACGTTTTTGAATACCAATGTTTATGGACACCGGTCAGACTTACGGGTAAAGAAAACTACGAATTTTCTTAAAAAATAAGACCATGAGTTTAATTTGAAAACAATTACGATATTAACACATTTAATTAGAGTTGATTAACACTAGGTTTACGGGGGTTTTATGTATACTTATTTCTACGGACACGGATTTAGGGTAAAGAAAACCACATATTTTCTTTATAAAACGATGGGTTTAATTTGAAGACAATCGCAGTATTAACAGACTTAATATATGTTAATTAAATCTGTTAATATCGCGTAATTGAAGGAACCTATCCGTCAAATTGACGGGCCCCGTAAATTTAATGTTAACACGTCGAGTGCGGCACACAACGGCGATCTGTGTTCGTTTGGTCTATGAAAATAATGCAACCTCTGCCCGTTGAAAAAGATCGTGTAATGCTGCAGAAAGTTAACTTTTGAATATCTTTTAGATACATTATAATACATTTTTAAATTTTGATACTGTGAATCTCACGGTCCGTCTTCAGCCAAATGAAACGTGCATTGTCAATTCCATAAACGAAAAGTTCACTGTCAGTCCCTAGAAACCGGGACTGAGACCAACTCAATGTGTTAAGATAATAAAGTTGAAAGTTTAGATAATAAAGCGAAATTTTGAAAAATTTGGAAAATAGCGATTTAAACCATAGTAGATTTGGCATTAAATTCCAAACCGTTTTCCTCGAGAATTACCCACGCTTCGTGATATACCTATCTTCATTTTATCCTAATTAAGGTTCCCGCGTTTATCTCGACGATATCTTAACGATGTCGTCGATACATCGCGAAACGCCGATAATCGACGGTACCCGCCTCCGATTTTAACGCGTATGCGGGGATTCGGGCTGCGAGTTTAACATCTCCGGCGTTGGAATTGGTCGCGATAAAATTGATCTGAAAATATGGGGCGAGAGAACAGTTTAGATAAGTTGATCATTTACATACGCGATAAGATAGATATCGTCTGCTGGTCGCGATTCCTTCGGCTTATCGTACCCCCTTTGTGCACTCGGCCTTGACGAGCGAGTAGGAGAGCGAGTTGGAAATGAAAATTAAGTCGCCGTTCGGCGAAAAGCTGGCTAACCGAGAGGTCGTGACTGTGCTGGATCAAGTGAACAATGGCGAACTTCTGATCGGCAGTTAGGGCAACGGCGAGTGCGGCTGGGCCGGGTTATTGGTTGCTCGTGCGTCTAATTAGGGGTATAGCGAATTTGGATTAATTAGAACACGAGTCGAGCTAAGGTATGTCCAATCCGCGCTGTGGTTATGTAATCGCCGCGAGTGGCCGAGGAGTGGTCGCGTGGATGGTGAGAGGAGATCGCGTTTGTTGAGAAATTATGCCGTTTGTTCTAGCGACGTTTCATTTTCAATTGTTAATTACGCGTTGTTCAATTTTTCGAAACGTTTCTATACATTTATTCCGAGGAATGGTCGCGAGGATGGTGAGAGAAGATCACGTTTGTTGAAAAATTATGCCGTTCGTTTTACCGACGTTTCATTTTTGATCGCCAACTACGAGTTGTTCAATTTTTTTGAACGTTTCTATCTATTTATTCGGAAGAGTGGACACGTGGATAGTGAGAGGAGATCGCGTTTGTTGAGAAATTATGCCGTTCGTTTTACCGATAATTCATTTTCGATCGTCAATTACGAGTTGATAAATTTTTTGGAACGTTTCTATGCATTTATTCCGAGGAATGGTCGCGAAGATGGTGAGAGAAGATCACCTTTGTTGGGAAATTATGCCGTTCGTTTTACCAATGTTTCATTCTCGATCGTCAATTATGAATTTTAAAATTTTTCGATATATTTCTATCCATTCAATTAGGAATTTTCAAATTTTTCGAAACATTTCTATCTATTTGTTCCGAGGAGTGGTCGCTTGGATGGTGAGAAGAGATCGCGTTTGTTGAGAAATTATGCCGTTCGTTTTACCGACGTTTCATTTTCGATCGTCAATTACGAGTTGTTCAATTTTTCGGAACGTTTCTATGCATTTATTCCGAAGAATGGTCGCGTGGATGGTGAGAGAAGATCGCGTTTGTTGAGAAATTATACCGTTCGTTTTACCGACGTTTCATTTTCGATCGTCAATAACGAATTGTTCAATTTTTCGGAACGTTTCTATCGTATCTATTTTGATGAACAGTTCCGGGTAACGAAGAACCAAGAATTTGAAATGGGTCTCGTTGCGTAGCCACCTCCACGCGGTGAGACCTGGTGATTGGCATCGTTTTCCGAATCTTCTAAACCTCTGGAAAACAATGTCAAGCTGAGAGCTACGTGTTGCATAAACGCAGTTTCGCGGAGCGTTATCAAATTTTCTTCTGGTAGTTTGCAAAATTAAAAATTCTATAGTATACGTAGGTACGTTATACTATACGTAGTATACATGTTGAATCTTCGTGGAACTTGGTGGGATCTGAACGACGTGGGAGACCTGTCGCATCCCGAAAATCCTACAAGGAGCTGAATTTTTAACGTGTTCCACTTGTCGCGCGTTATTACTCCGATCTTGGATTGTTTTAAAACGGATACATATATTTATAACGACTTAAATATTTATCGTCTCTACCGGAAAACGGAACCGACATTAAAAATACATCATATCGTAAAATCCTCGGATTCATTTAGATTCCTTCAATTTTATTCATATTCGCGATCGTGGTCCCGAATTCATCTTTACCTACTTTCTTATCGTGCAACTTTAATCGCTATTATAAAATATAACGCGCTCCGATAAGAATAGCTAAAATGACATATAACGATCTTAATTCTAAATACTATAGATTCTAAAATAATTTGTCTAATCGAATTTTGCTTTTAATACTTTGACTGCCATGTTGGGTGACCGGAGCCTTTCAACTTTTTATAATTGTAAAAAACTAAATGAAAATCGAGAGTTAGCGTATTTGAATATGGCCGATGTATAGAAGATACATTAAAATAAAATGTGCCCTATCGAACAATTAAAATTTTTTATTAGAACAATAAAGAATAACAAAATGTTAGAATAAATCTTGCATCTAACGGTGCACTTTGTTAAAGCACTCCAAACATAAATGCGGCGCACCAATACAATCCGGACAATAAGTGGTCACCTTCTTGCTCTTATTTTTAGCAATTTTTCACCCAAATAGTTTGGAATTTTTTTTCTAACATTCCCTGCAAAATTTTCGTTCCAGGTACGCTCGTCCTTCTATTTTTTTTGCAATTCGTGCCGTAATCTTCGTCGAACCGTTACTAAAGCGCCACGGTGGTCACCCGTGACCACCAGTAAGAGAAACGCACCATTTGATAAAAATATTGCCTTCTAACATCGATTCGTTATTATTTTGTCATTATATGTTTTGAATAATAAAAATAATACCGTGGCGTCCTGGGCAAAACATATGATTTCGGCGTGGCAGTCAAAGTGTTAACGAGTAAAGCAATCGGTTTTATTTTTGAGATCTCGCTGCATCTGTTACTGTTCTAAACGCTCTATTCGCGAGCACATCTATAAGTGTCACGGGTCCATTTGCATACGCGCGTCATCGAGATATACATGCTATATACATATTATACGCGAACATAATTCACGGTTACTCTCTGCGAGCGTAAATACCGAGGGTTCACCAGTCTGGCCGTGTTCCCACCCCGTCAACCCCCAATTCGGAAAACTTCCACCCACTCGTCAGCCCCGTGGAAGATTTATTCGGAAGAATCGGTGACACGCGTAGACGGACGCACCTCTTCGTCCCGTTATTTCCGCGCGAGCCGGCTGGCGCGGGTGTAGCTGCCGATAAATCAACAAGTATACGCCGAGCGGTTCGCGAGCCCGTTGGTCTCGCGTTGCACGCGCGTACACGCGCGGACACGTGGACAGAAACGGGCTGAAAGAGAGCTAAAAAGGGAGGCAGCCGGCTGGTGATTTATCTCGTAGACGGCTCCGGGTCCCTTGGAATTTCTGCTGCCGGCGACCACGGACGATCTCGTCGTGAAGGGAAGTCGATCGACCGGAATACGTCGACGTAACGAACCGATTCTCGACGCTTTCTTCCTCTCCGGGGCCGTTTATCGCGCTGACAGATGTTCCCGCTGAGAACCGTGTAAAACGATTCGCGTAAAACGCTCCGCGCGTGATACGGCTCGCGTTTCCTTCTCTGCTTGGTAATCGGCCGATAATTTCCCTGGTTTTTCGCAGAGATTCGACGGTCATCGGGGGTTTTGCCGCGTCTTTGGGAAGCGGATTGGCGATGGTTCGAGAAGAGGGTGGTTTCAGACGACATTGGGTATCGTTCGAGTCGCTTTTGAAATTTTTGCGTTGTTTGCGATAAATTATTTTAACGAGACGCGGAATGTTGGGAACAGGATTTCATTTCTGGAAACGCCTGTGTATAGTTTTGTTTGGATCGAATCGTTATAGTTACCCACACACCTAAAGATGTTTGTAAATAATATTGGTAAATAGTATTGATAGTATCAATATTAAATAATACTTCTGGGATCGCCTGTGTCGTGTTTTGTTTGGATCAAATCCCTATAGTTACTCACGTACGTAAAGATCTGTGTAAATAATATTGGTAAATAGTATTAATAGTGTTAATGTTAAATAATATTTCTGGAACCGCCTGTGTATAGTTTTGTTTGGAACCAATCTTTATAGTTACCCACGTACGTAAAGATCTTTGTAAATAATATTGATAAATAGTATTAATATTAAATAATACTTCTGGAACCGCCTGTGCCGTGTTTTCTTTGGATCCAATCCTTATAGTTACGCACATACGTAAAGATTTTTGTAAATAATATTAGAAGTAGCTCGAAGCGAAGTTGTACAAGTTGATCGGGATAAATAGTAAGGCGGAGTAGCAGGATAAATAGCGGGTAATTTATGCGAAATACTTGTTCCACTATCGTTGTCCCGTTGTATACAATGCGACTTTCGATATAGATCGGCCGCGTAAATTGAACCGCGAAGATACATGCGGTTGCAGCCGGTTAAAGGCTACTACTGATTACTCGCTACTGCTTCTAACTGCTGGTAATTACTGGTAACAATCGGTCTGTGTTCCACTGTGAAAGCTGTTAAACGTATCTAACCTAACCCAGCCTTCGTCACAGCACGGAACAACGATCGAAACGTTGAAAACATTTCCACTGCGAACTTCGTTCCTCTCTTCCGTCCGACGTTCCCTACTTCATCTTCTACGTACACCTACAAACCGATATTCCACATCGCGATATTCGTGAAAACGCGAAATGATTCTCGCTTCGTGATACCGAAAGTATCTTTTCCAAATTACGCTTCATAATCGAACCGTAGCAGCGTCTAAAGATTTAAAAGATTAAAAAGACACTTCAAGATTTCGCGAGAAATGGAATTTCTAGTTATTTAATTTAATTGTTCGGAAGGAAAGAGGTATCGACTGAGTCGTAATTTTTAAAAAGGAGCTATGGAAACGTTTGCAGCAGGTAGGTGAAATGGTCAAGACCCGATCCATCGGTGGTATTCGAGGCGCACGACCGACATTTCACGTTCTCGCGTTATTGTTTCCCTACGGGTCGTCGAAACGTCGTTTCGGCCCATGTTCAACTGGTCACCTGTTGATCGCGGCCGTACGACTTTGTACCACGCCGGAAACAAAAACATATTCGCCGTTTCCGGCCGTAGGACCGGTCCTGCCTTCCTCTCACGCGCCATCCCTCTTCCCTCCCGACGCATCATTCGTCCCGCTAATTGGCCCTTTATTATGCAAATACGGCCCTGCCGCGATTATCGCCTGCGTGCATCGCAGGAATGGCCGGGAAACCGGACAGAAATGTCGCGAAACGAGTCCACTCGATTCGAATCGGCTCGGATCGCTCCTAGCTAGATCTATGCTTTCACAGAGGATGAAAGGTTGCTTCTGGGAAACGAAGCGGTGCTTTCAATGGCGGTCAGAATTGGTAATTCTTTTTCTATGGGGTCCCGAGCTGACGTGTCGGATTTGCAGCGATCGTTTGCAAATGGCAAGTCCCCGAGGGCCATTTTGTCGTTCGATCCCGAGGACTTAACGCTTCGAATTTTCAGTGGAAAATGCAAACTTTCGAATCGGAAGTTCTACCCTCCGATACTCTAAGCGTGTATTGGTATTCGAATAACTCGAATTTCGACTCCATTTTATGGTATAAACTTCGAATCTAGATTTGCGAATTCAAATTGCCGAACTCTTTGACATTCCGCGCGTCTCGTATCACCTCGTGTGATAGCCACAGGGGACCATTTTTGAATTTAAATTATCGAAGTTGAATAATGGAGGAGAGCTTCGCGAAGTTACACCGTTACGCGGTCTTCGGAGACCATTTTCGAATTTAAACTCGCAAAGTTGAGCAAGCAAGAAGCAAAGTCTTCGCGATGTTATCGTTACACGCTCTCCCCGGAGACCATTTTCGAATTTAAAGTCGTCAAGTTAAGCAGAGCTAACACCTCGCCAACTTGTACCGTTACGCGCTTGTCGGGGGCCATTTTCTAACCCGAGCTCGCGAAATTAAATTTCCGAATTCCGAATTGCCGAATTTTTAAATTTAACTCCGCAACGCCAAGTCGTCCTCTCGTGGCCACCGGTCCTCCCACGCACCTTTCGTCGCCTTACGTAACAAGCAGCCTTCGGGTGCCATTTTCTGCCTCAACCTCGAGGTCTCCGACTCTCCAACTCCTATGCAAAAATTTTTAATTCCATACAATTTAATCTTTAACGTTGGAATTTGATTTTCGTTACTTCTCCAGTTTGAAATCGAATTTTGAAAATGTCTCTTCGGTCGATTAGATCAGGAGACACTGTTCATCTTACATTCACCTAATTTCAAGATCCTTTTTGAGTAATATTCTGAAGGAATTTTAACCTAAACCTACTATGGTCTAAACTTTTGGTTTTTAAACTTTATTAACCCTTTGAACTCGAGAGGCGACTCTCACTCACCATTCGTTTTAATTCCGTAACTGAAAAATGAAGCGATAATAACTATATCAAAGATAACTACACGTTAAATATCAAAATAAAATAATTCCGCTCGTTGTAAACCCAAACATATATTATTTTTTACATATTTTCACGTAAAAGGTACTACAGAGCTTATAGAAACATAGGAAAAGCTTCTTCATAGCGAAAAAATCTCCGAGCGCAGAGGGTTAAAAACTCAACGTTCAAAGTTACCATCCCAATCATTCGTATTCGAGATTTCTCTTTTAATATTCTTTCAATGCCTCCAGTTATTCTATGTTTTAAAGCTTCTACTTCTCTATTTACCGATTATTTTGACCGTGGTAGGTTCATTGTTAAGTAAACCCAGCTCTCGAAATCTAATTCAAAGGAATTCGAAAGAAGTCGGATCAGCAACGTTTAAATTCGATTTTCAAAATGTCTGTTTCACGAATTAGATCGGATGGCGGTCCCGTGCACAGCTTAAGTCACTCGATCTATCCGGAAGATCGTTTTCCATCGAAATTCATGCTCGGAGAGGAAACCCTGCGCGAGATATCCAATTATAAAGGCGGCGAGCGTGCGGCGTGTGCATGGTGCGGCGAAAAATGGCATAAAACCCCGGCGACTTGCTCCTTTGCCGCGGTGTTCCTCCGTGGAACGGCGGTAATGAAACGTCGATCCTTCCTTTTTCTCCTTTTCTCCCTTTCCAGAAGCGTGGATCGCAAATTCGTCGACGAATCGGCGAGCTTCCCCACCGCTGCCGGGAATTAAGAGCGTCGTAAGAAAGTCTCGCACGGTTTAATTACCATTCAAGCCGGAGGGCCAGAGGGAGGCCTGGCTCATGCAAGTATAATTCTCCGCGGTCTCTCCTCTCTTTGTCGCTCTCCCGCCGCTCGGACGGCCTTATGGACGGCTCCAGGTATATACGTACACGTATACCAGCCACGATCCCGAACACCGGCGTGATGCGCAGACGAAAACAGAGGAAAACTCGCTGGGGAAATGCGTTTCGTGTTGGGTATCGCCGGAGTTTCTCATTCCTGCTCCTCTCCTGGCCCGAGTTTTCTTTCTACGCTCGTTCTTCTCTCTTTTACTCCCGCGATCGGAGTATCGTGCTTTCGCTTTCGAATCTTTGAGCTTCCTGGTGAGCCGTAACAAGGGTTTTAGGAAATTTTGTCTATAAGTTATTTAGATTCATTGCGATTATTCTAATTCCTTTCATTGAGAACTTTCGAATATTTTACTCTCTTTCAATTTTTACCTTCGTACCCAAAATCTCAGGAAGAAAGTGTGACTTATTTCTCGAAATTATTAAAGATAAAGCATCTATTAGTATATATACTCATTCTACACGGTGATCGTAGATTACCACGATCGAATTCTATGAATCGAAATTTGTGAAAATTCCACTTTGAACTTGCTTCGTGTCCTAATAGAAGCTCCCGTTTGCCTAGTTTCGAAGAATTTTCTAAGAATCGTTTGTTTTTCGTGCTCTTATCGTTCGTGGTTGGAACCCGATCGATTCTCGAGGGACGGTAATATTCTCGCGAGCTCGCGGGGCCCTGTCTCGCGGCTAAAAATCTACCGGCGGCCTTAACGAGGCAGGTATTATAATATTTCATTAGCCGGATACCTTTTTCCCCGGTGAAACCCGCGACGGAAAGAGAGATAAATTTAAAGACACCCAGCGCGGATTACGAGCCTCCCGATGATGAATCTTCGTTTTCATCCTCGAACCAATCTCTCGGCCTCGGCGAGGGCCCTGGCGTTCGTTAACGATGGAAAGTAATTTGCACCGGGCTAGCAGGGACGTTACAATGCCCGTTTTCTTCGGCAAACCGCGGCCGGAAGTGAGCCGCTCGCGGATCCCGCGTGTCGTTACGTCGCGATTTACAGCCGGCCGATGAAATGAGTTTCGCCGGGGCCAATAAACGGACAACGATCCGCCCGATAACGAGCCTGCCGTGGCTTTTAATACTTCCACTCGAGTATCACACGCGCAATTGATTACCCGGAAAATTGATTAATCTCCCAGCGCCGCGATCTTTCCTATTTTCGATACTTCTATCCACCGATTAGCTGGGCGATCGGTTAATTCGTTGATTGATTTATGTCCGCGGAGCTTACGTTTTCATCGTCGCGTTCGCGAGCGGAAAGATAAACATGTTTGGAGAATTTGGAGAATTTCGAAATTTCTCTCCTGCGGAATCGATCGGTGTTTTGTCACGGGAATCTTTCTTAAGACGAGAAATAGGTAATAATTGAAAATTCTTAATTAGGTACTCGATATAAAATTTTTGGAAGCTTCGATAGATAGATCTTCCAGAGCGTATTACGCGACGAAGTAAACAGGAAGGAAAGGTAAAAAATTTTCGATAATAATCTACAGGTGGAAGGATAGATGACTCATAGGATATGATTTACGCTTACGAATTGTAAGTTTTCGTCGTCGCGTTCGCGAGTGGAAAATTAAAGAAATTTTTCGATCGGAGAATTTGGGTAATTTCGAAATTTCTCTCGTGCGAATCTTTTTTGTCACGGGAATTTTTTTTTAAATAAGAAATGGGTAATTATAGAGGAATTAATCGAGGTTCCAAATTGTAATTCTTTAACTCGAGATTTCTTAATTAGGTACCCGATATAAAATTTTTGAAAGCTTCGATAGATACCTTTTCCAAAGCGTATTATGCGATGAAGTAAACAGGACGATGAAGTAAACAGGACGAAGAAGTAAGAAATTTTCGCTAATAATCGACAGGTGGAAGGATAGATGACGCATAGGATACGATTTATGCCTACGAATCGCACGTTTTCGTTTTCGCGGGCAGAAAATTAAAGAAGTTTCTCCATCGGAGAAATTTAGATAATTTCAAAATTTCTCTCGCGCGAATCTTTTCTGTCACGGGAATTTTTCTTAGCACAAGAAATAGGTGATAATCGAAAAACGAAATCGTTGAACCCGAGATTTCTTAATTAGGTACCCGATATAAATTTTTTGGAAGCTTCGATAGATACCTCTTCCAGCGCGTATTACGCGACGAAGTAAACAGGACGAAGAAGTCCGAAATTTTCGTTAATAATCGACAGGTGGAAGGACAGACGAGGCACAGGATACGCTTCTGTGATCGCGGGAGGATCTCGAGTAGTTTCGTGGCGATAACGAGTCGGTTATGCGGATGTCCGTGAAGCGGATTGCTGGCCGGCGCGCGTACTCGCGGCGGCACGCGAATCTGCGCATGCGACACGGTCCGGCGTTGCAGTGAACGCCGACGACCCATTTAACCCGTACACTATGCTGATACCGCATGCATTCGATGCCGAAGAAGGTTCTTCACTCGACCCCGTTACCCTCCTGCTCTTTTTTCCAATTTGTCCAAATTCCAAAGAGCCCCCGCCGCTCCTCGCCGATTCGATCTTTCCCTCGTCGAGCCTTCTTCAACTTCGCGTCCTTTGTTCCGGTCGCGGAGCTTCCCTTCGGCTCGCCAAGCTTCTAGCACGCGAACGACTTTATAACTAACGTATCGTCGTGGTAGAATCCGACAGGAATCTCAGAATTCGTAGAATTTTCATCAATCGTTCCGTCTCTGATTCATATCGAGGCAGAACCCGTCCAAGGGATGCTCGTGTACGCGTATTTCGGTATGACAGCAGGTTTCATCGGGAATTCGGGTTAGGTTAGCACCATGTGTGGTATCAGCGCGTCATCGGATCTCTAATGAAGCTAACTGCAATGCAGACGGAGCTCACTTAGATTCCCGAAGGTACTCGATGCATATAGATCTCTTATCCTTTCTAACTCGCGGTCTAATGCAACGAATAATTCTGAGAATGATTTATTACAACTGCGATACTTTTTACGAAGAGATCGCAAAATTTCACGAATAAGAAGGATGTAATGGAATACAAGGAATAAGAAGGATAGAAAAAGAAAGAGGTAGAATACGAAAAATTCTGGAAAAGGGATTAATTCCTGAAAAAATCAGGTTCGTGAGTTTGGTATACGCGAAGGGTAACGCCGAACATAATTCTGAGCATAAGTCTGAGAACAATTTATTACAACGCGATACTTTTTACAATGAGTTCGTAAGATTTCACGAACAAGAAGGATGTAAAGGAATACAAGGAATAAGAGGGATAAAAAAAGAAAGAGGAAGAATTCGAAAAATTCTCGAAAAGGGATTAATTCGTGTAAAAATTGGGTTCGGTGAGTTTGGTATACGCGAAGGGTAACGCCGAAGATAATTCTGAGCATAATTCTAAGCATAATTCTGAGCATAATTCTGAGCATAATTCTGAGAATAATTCTGAGAACGATTTATTACAACGCGATACTTTTCACGAAGAGTTCGCAAAATTTCACGAACAAGAAGGATGTAAATGAATACAAGGAATAAGAAGGATAGAAAAAGAAAGAGGGAGAATTNTACTTTTCACGAAGAGTTCGCAAAATTTCACGAACAAGAAGGATGTAAATGAATACAAGGAATAAGAAGGATAGAAAAAGAAAGAGGGAGAATTGGAAAGATTCTGGAAAAGGGATTAATTCGTGTAAAAATCGGGTTCGGTGAGTTTGGTATACGCGAAGGGTAACGCCGAACCGTATTCCCCCGGTTCGCCATTATGTCACATTAGCCGGTAATTCCTAGTAATCATTCACTTGCCATTATACCGCGCGGAACAAAGATAGTTCCGTTTAAAAGCGATTTTCCGACGTTCGTTCGCGCAAATGAACGCGGATAGAATCGACGTTGGATACAATTATCCGGTCATCATGCTCTTTAATTCTCCCCGAGCTCTCCCGACGAGCCCTTCTTCCATCCGACTGGGAATGACGTTGACTCCGTTGATCGTTCCCCCGTTCGATGACCCGATTTTGCGGTTCGCTCCGCATGTTTGCGGAGAAATTGAAAATACGTCGCCATACCGGTGATTGGAATTTTCGTTGCGGTGCATCGATCGCGATATCGAAAATTTCGCCAAACGGCCCGCCCGCGAAAAAGGAACCACTCACCCTTCATCCTCCACCCCCTGACCTTTCGAACGTTATCGAAAAATTTCCCGCTCGCGTTTCCTGCGGCCACCGGTCCACGGATTTTTTTCATTTTCGTTCGTATAATTCGGTTAGAGCGGTGACATTCCTCGTGGCTTTTTCTCGCGTTAAGGATATTACCTGCAATTTTATCCACGCGCGTTTCAACCCCTTGCGCAATCACGACGAGCCTAACTAAACGAATGACTCACGTTGCTAAAATTACATTCGCGAAATTCGAAGAAATTCTGAATTTTCGTAAGAATTTTAATGGAATAATCGCGATCGAAATTAGGAAATTTAGATGAATCGAGTAAAACAACTCGGTTTTTAACGTATTTCTCTGTTATATCAACCCCTTGCGCAATCACGACGAGCATAACTAAATGAATGACTCGCGTTGCTAAAATTACATTCGCGAAATTCGAAGAAATTCTGAATTTTCGTAAGAATTTTAATGGAATAATCGCGATTGAAATTAGGAAATTTAGATGAATCGAGTAAAACAACTCGGTTTTTAACGTATTTCTCTGTTATATCGGGAAGAAAATTTCGAATTCGCGTGAAAATACTTAATATATAGAATACTATACTGATGTATAGAATCGGAAACGGTCGATCGCGATTTTTCGCAAGGGGAAAGAATTTCCACGTCGACGCGTGACGCTTTCCGCTCGGTTTTCCGCCGCGGCGAGTTCGAGTCGCGGCTAATCCGGAGGGNGATGAATCGAGTAAAACAACTCGGTTTTTAACGTATTTCTCTGTTATATCGGGAAGAAAATTTCGAATTCGCGGAAACCCGGCCGGGAGTATTTAGTTCGCGGCTCGACGGCCTGGTCCAGAAAAGCCGAGTCGAGATAGCGATTTCGAGCGGCAAGACGATCTTTATTACGCGTGCACGGGGAAAGTACACGATGACGATGCGGACGGTGGCTGGCTCGGTGCCAACGAGAGATCTCGCAGGGCTCAGCCTCTTCATCCTCTTCCTCCGTATTCACCGACCAACCCGTTCCAACCCGTTCCAACCCCGTCCCTCCGTTTTTTCCTAGTCGATATCGAGAAGTTGCTCGAGCTGTCTTTGCTTCCGCGCTATTTTCACTCCCTCTGTTCGCTCCTTTTCTCTCCTTATCTGCTTCTTTTTAACCCAAGCTACACTGGTCCCTGAATATTCGTGGACGAAGGGATTAAACACTCTCAGTATCGAACCGTTCGACCTTACGATCCGAAATTCACGCGAAAACCTATTCAAATTAACGAGTATACCTGTTTATTTCCATTGCACGACTTTTATGGTTACTATTATATAAATACGATGTATGTAAGTACTTCTAATATCGAATTATTTAATGTAAGAATCTAAAATGCACGCAGAAGTTATCCAAAGTAACGCGAATACCTATTTATTTCTATTGCGCAACTTTTGTGATTACTACTATCCAAGTAAGGTATATTTAAGTACTCCTAATAGCGAACTATTCAACCAAAGAATCCAAAATTGACACAGAAGTTATCCAATTTAACGCGTACACCTATTTATTTCCATTGCGCAACTTTTACGATTACTACTATCCAAGTAAAATATTTTTAAGTATTCCTATAATCAAACTATTCGACCCAAGAATCCAAAATTGACGCAGAAGTTATCCAAATTAACGCGTACACCTATTTATTTCCATTGCGAAACTTTTATGATTACTACTATCCAAGTAAAATATTTTTAAGTACTCCTAAATTCAAACTATTGGACCAAAGAATCCAAAATTGACGCAGAAGTTATCCAATTTAACGCGTACACCTATTTATTTCCATCGTACAGCTGTCATAATTGTTATTATCTAAGTATATTACAATTTAAGCCCTTACCTTGCAGTTGAAGCTTCGATGAGGCGTGCCACAGCGAACAGCAAGGTCGCTCACGCGTCGAGGACGAACACGTCGAAGAATAACACGCGATTTAGACAGGAAGACGTTGTAAAAAGTTCTCGAGCTCGATCGTATTGTTTATGTTTTGCTCTATCAACGAACCACGTCTACGATACGTATGGCCGGATTTCCTTACCGCGAATTTCACGCAATATCAAACAGGAATTAAAGGATTAAAGGTATTACGCAGGAAAATAATTTCGAGAAATGTGGATACGTAATTTAAACAGGTAGGATATGGTTATAGCGAAACCGTGTTATAGAATATCGCGTTGTAGGAGAGTTGTCGCAATTTATGAACTGTGTTATAGAATATCGTGTTGTAGGAGAGTTCTCGCAATGTATGAATCGTGTTATAGCGAAACCGTGTTGTAGAATACCGCGTTGTAGGAGAGTTCTCGCAATTTATGAATCGTGTTATAGCGAAACCGTGTTATAGAATATCGTGTTGTAGGAGAGTTCTCGCAATGTATGAATCGTGTTATAGCGAAACCGTGTTGTAGAATGTCGCGTTATACGAGAGTTCTCGCAATTTATGAATCGTATTATAGAATATCGTGTTGTAGGAGAGTTCTCGCAATTTATGAATCGTGTTATAGCGAAACCGTATTATAGAATGTCGTGTTGTAGGAGGGCTAGGTGTATATATATTTCGAACAATCGCAAAGCGAATTGGGAGAGCAGTGTTCCCGAACGTTCGCGTGGAAAGAAGGAAAGGCCGGTCGGCTCGGAATTTCCGGGTAACAAAAATCCCGGCGAAGTTCGCGGAAGCTCGCGAGAGGAAGAGTGGAAAAGCGGAAGCGGAGGATTCAAAGCGATGCCGGGCCGGATCGAATCGGACTGCGCGGAATTGGCGGTGATTTAAATTGGCTGCCCTCTCGACCTGCCGTTTAACCTATTTACCACCGGCCTCCTGAATACGGGCTCCTCTTCTTCCTCCTTCCATTTCCTTTTTTTCCCCTTTTTTTCTCCCCCTCCCTGCGCCGAACTTCGTTGCCTGTCAGTCGCATTTATCCTCTTTGTGGCGCGGCCCGAGCTTTTTAAGCCTCTGACGGGAAATACGATCGCCGGGCCCGCGTGTATCTTCGGCTTTCGAGCCGAGTTCTTCAAAGAGAACCATCGCTCCGATGGAAGTTTATGGATGGAACTTTCCTGGTATTTGTTCGTTCCGTTTGAACGCCGCGAGAGCGATCGAATTAATTTTTGAACGAGAGTTGCGCGGAAAATCGCTCCCCTGCGATCTCTCTCTCCTCTTTCTATCGTTCCACCTTTCTCGCTGCTTTTTTTTCGCCGCGGGAGATGTGTATTTTACGAGCAGGATGTCTCTGTACTTCGTGAGAACGTTTTCAGGCAGGAGTCACGTGGCTGACTTTGTGGTTCAACGAATGGCACTCGTTCGCGAATGTTATTGTCTGGTGCGAATAATTTTTTAAAAAATCAAAAATGTGCTGGAATGAAACAATCGGGATAGAATTATCGAGAAATGAACACCGCAATGAAATCGGGAGAAAAATTGAGAGAGAGAAGAAAGTTCTAGAAAGAAGGAAGTGATTTGTTATTTCAACGGTAAATTATTTCGGGTTTATTATTTAAATTTAATAAAATATTATTTCGGGTTTATTTTTTGAATTCAATAAAATATTATTTCGGATTTATTATTTAAATTTCATAAAATATTATTTCGGGTTTGTTATTTAAATTTAATAAAATATTA
>NIJG01000161.1:7104440-7145732 GCA_002201625.1 Euglossa dilemma
GTACGGATATATCTGTTCATATACTACCTATGATTACTGTAAGTTTTTATAAAATCAAATAAAGCGATATTAATTATGCATCTTTTCTCGCTCTGGAAATGAAGCACTTAATTTCCTAAAAATCTGTCGACTTACTGGTCATAGTATTAGAAAAATGTGCTCGTTCGTTAAGGGTTAATATAAGTTGATTAAATCTATCGATATTGTATAATTGGCGTAATCCGTCCGTCAAATTGACGGGTCCCGTAAATCTAGCGTTAAATCTAACGGGTGTCCATAGAAATAGGTAAACAAATAGGTAAACCTAGTGTTAATGGTCCCAGACGGTGTTTCGGCCGGAAGACCACGGGAACCATGGTGGTTAGGAGCGGGAAATATTATTTCGAGGCGCGAGCAACCGCCGCCGCCTGTGCATTACAGAAATAATCGCACGCTAATTAGAGCTGTCACGTGTCGAAGGTACGGAAGGTCGGGAGCGACGTTTAATCGAATTAGTAAGGCACTCGAGCGTGGCGGAGGGTGCTGAAATAGAAACCCGCCCCAAGCCTGGATGGTGTTTCGATCTGTTTTGTCTCCGCTTTGTCCCCGACCCTCCATACGTTCCGGCCGGTAATCAATCTTGTCTTCCGTTCGACTTCGGCCCCGTCCCGTCCGACGTAGTCCTCTCTTCCTCTGCTTTCCGCCTCTCGATATTTTTTAATCGACCCACGCTGACCGACGCTTGTCCACGGACAAAACGCGCCTCTGCCACCGGTGACAGCGAAATTTCCCCGGGAAAAAGACCGCCCAGACACCTGTCACCGGGCAACTATGCTTGCCGGATGGTTTTCGAGTTAGGGTTGCCTCCGAGTTCTTTGATCATCCCTTTTTTTCCCCTCTCTTCCGCGGTTCTCTCCTCTCCTGACGTCTTCTCCTCTTCTTCCCTCGCGAGGGTCCTTTAGGCTACGGTGTTTTCCGCCGCTTCTTGCGGTACGATTTAATTAGCATGGATTAATTTTACCTCCACGGTTTACTCGGAGATCATGTCTATGGACAGAAATAGTTTTACCTGTCTGAGTATTAAACCCTTAACAATGACGAGTTAGATTTGTCATCTATTTCAAGACTTGGACTTTCACTTTGGTATTTCTATCCATTGTATGTCAAGAGATAAGTTTTATCAATCGAATTTTTAATTTTCAGTTTCCATTCTCTAGTTCAACTTAGCGAAATAAAATAGTATTTTTCAATCGCATCAAGTGTATTTAATTTGTATGTCGAGAGATAAGTTTTATGAATTGAATTTAAAAAAAATATATTCCTTTTCAGCTTTCATTCTCCAGTTCAACTTGGCAAAATAAAATAGTATTTTTCAATCGCAGCAAGTGTATTTAATTTGTATGTCAAGAGATAAGTTTTATGAATCGAATTTAAAAAAAAATATATTCCTTTTCAGCTTCCATTCTCTAGTTCAACTTGGCCAAATGAAATAGTATTTGTGCATCAGATTCTTTACCTTTTTCTTATTTTTCGGGTTCCATTTTTTGGGTGTATTAAATAAGTTAATAAAACTTATAAAATATTTAGTTAAGTTGTGTCTAGTTTGCCGTAAAAAAGAAATTTTGGAAGAAATTTCATTTCCACATCCAATTTCGAAAAAATAATCAGTGATATGGATAAATTCTGAGAAAAACAGCGGGTCAACAATGTGTTAACATTAAACCTACCATGGTGTAAATCATTGTTCTCCAAACATTCATTAAAAATTTCACCTTCAACGTGACCATCCTAATCCCTCGACTTTGCGATTTTTCTTCTAATATATTCAATCATTACCTCAATATCTCCCGTCATTCTTTTTTTTCAAGATTCTCCTTCTTTTCACTGTTCATTTGACCGTGCTAGGTTTAGTGTCATAATTAATTGTCATCGGATTCTTCGGAGTGTGTTTTTAACACTAGATTTACGGGACCCGTGAATTTGACGGATGGGTGCTTCAATTATACGATATTAAGAGATTTAATTAACTTAAATTAAGTCTGTTAATATTGCGATTGTTTTCAACGTAAACTCGTCGTTTGTTTTTTAAAGAAATTATGTGGTTTTCTTTACCCAAAATCTGACGGGTGTCCGTAGAAAAAGGTATACAAAAAACCCCAGTAAACCTAGTGTTAATTTTCTGTTTCGAGGAGATTTTCGCTTCTCTTGTTTATCATTTCCATGGACGGGATCGATCGCGAGGCTCGTTCGAAATAGTAACTTAAACCTAACCCGACGCACCCGTCACGGTACATTTTACACCGCGTATCGGCCGAGCACTCGAACAATAGTAGCTCGAATACCCAGGCGATCGATCTCGAAAAGAATTCCAAACGATGAATACCAATCGCGCGTTAACCCGGCTAACGTTACGAGCCTCCTGCATTCCCTCGAATCCGAACCGGCCTAAGGACCACCAAGACCTAGGAGGAAACCTCCAAGGAAATTTCAACCAAATTTCTAACCCATTTATCCGCAAAACCGTACCACGCGTGTTGGTAATAAAATAATCGCTATCGGTGATACAGTGGTTTTTATACAAATTATTTTGCATCCCTCGTTTCGTCGATTTCTTGATCTTCTTTATCATATTCTTGTCACGAGTTGCAGTTTTTTAAATAAATTCCATTCTCGATATAATTACTATAATAACGATCTTCTGTGAGTAAAAATTCTCGAGGATCGTACGCATCGTAGATGAATAAAAAATTTTTATTCAGTCGTTTTTAGTAGTTTCTAGGGAAAATATAAGGATCGGTTGCAGGAGATACATCCGTATAAAATTTATCGCGACCTCGCGTGACTACCGTTTCGTAGATCCAACTATATAGGTAAAAAGGAGAAAAACGAGGATCCGGTTTACCTCAGACCGTTCAGTTCTGTGTCCAAAAGTGGGAAATGTGTATTAAAGGAGCACAAACTCGTTTTATTCCTATCCCGCGCGGGTCTAAAATTAATTTAACAGTTTCGAATGCGAATTTACCGATAGCCAGTGTGCGACAGACGGGTGTAATAAAAATTGCAGAAACCGTTTGTCTCCGCGATAAAATCGGTAGCCTGGGTTCTGCAAATAAGATCGTATGAACTATTCAAGAATCAAAGTGGAAAAAATCGTAAGATTAACGTAGTTGCGATATTTAAATGAAAAGTCTGCTTTTTATTCCGTGCAGTTGATCGATTTCGCGAATTACTGGTTTATATATTGCACCTGCGTCTGTCATTCTAATGAAAAACGTCGTGTGTCAATCATTTTCTATTCTAAGAATTAATTCTTCTCATTGACGTCTAGCTATATCGCGTGATTGATTTGTATCGATTTTTTATTTAAACTCTGAAATTTCTATTCTCTTACCACGTTGATCGTTAGGTCGGCCATCTGAGATCGAATAATTCGACAATTTTATTTTCATTTTAGAACAACGAAAATACTCTCCTATGCAATATGCAAATGTAGCGATAATTCGTTTAACACATTGATTGTCACGCATATTTTATATGGTACACTTAGCGGGTCACGAAGTTTCCATCATCCTTGCGATATATCGATTGCAAAGAAGAGAAATTATTTACGTTTCCTATTCAAAGTCCTCTATTTATTTGCGTAAATAAAATATTCAGAAAATGGGTAAGGTGGAATAAATATAAATTATTATTATAATGTGTCAACGAATAAACGAATAATTCGTTAAAATTAAAAAACGAAACCTCGCCGAATATCACCGATAATAAAAGTGTATTCTGCTTCGATATCATCTTAACGTTGACTAAAAGAAATATTCGTCCCTGAAGAGGTTGATACTTAGGGAGTCACGAAGTTTCCATTATCCTCACGATATATTGATGGCAAAGAAGAAAGAAAAAATTATCAATGTTCCTTACTCAAAGTCCTCTATTTATTTCCGTAGATTAAATTTCCAGAAAATAGATAAAGTGGAACAAACATAAATTATTATTATAACGTGTCAACGAATAAACGAATAATTCCTTAAATTTTCAGAAAATAGATAAAGTGAAGCAAACATAAATTATTATTATAACGTGTCAACGAATAAACGAATAATTCCTTAAATTTTCAGAAAATAGATAAAGTGAAGCAAACATAAATTATTATTATAACGTGTCAACGAATAAACGAATAATTCCTTATAATTAAAAAACGAAACCTCGCCGAATATCACCGATAATAAAAGTGTATTCTGCTTCGAAATCATCCTAATAGGTTGAACCATCATCTCTAAAAGAACCAAAACTCGCTGATTCTTTTATCAACGTCTACAACACAAAATTCTTTATTTATTTCTATGGTAAAATTTTTGGAAAAAAGCGTCGCAGCGAGTTCATGGACGATTAGGCTCCTTTAAACGGCGACACGCGGCACGAAAGCGGCGTGCGGCATAAGCTCGAGCTGGTAAAGAGGATCGAGGCTGGCGATCCTCCGCTCGATCGCGGATTCGCCATAGCGTGACGATTGCTCGCGCCGATGACACGTACGCGCGGGCGGAGAGAGGGCAAAGCGGCGAAATCTAGAGCGGCTGTTTGAATCGCGCTTCGCTCCGCGCGACGACGCTCCGCGCGTATCTGGGTCAGCCGTGCGACCCAACTTGCACCCGCGTGTGTACGTTCCCACTTATGCGCGACGAATAATGCGGGAACGGCGCGTGCATGCCCGCGTTTCGATCGGCGCCGCTCTATGCCGGTCAGGTGCGCCGCCGCGATCGAGGATCGATCGATCTTTCACCTCGAATCGCCAACTCCGAGGACCACGTTCCCCGCCATTTCCCGCTTCCATTCCTGTCCGAAGCTTTTGTCCACTCGCGAACGTGTTCCGCGAGTTGCGAGACGATTCGAGCGTCGTCGAGCGGACTGGTGAGAGACTCGAGAGTAATCGCGAGTTTTAGGATAGATTTCGAGTCAAGGTGTCGAAACCTAAGAAATTTTCCACTTCGATTCCTTTCCGAAGCTTTTGTCCACCCGCGAAAGTGTTCACCGAGTTGCGAGACGATTCGAGCATCGTCGAGCGGACTGATGAGCGGCTCGGGAGTAATCGCGAGTAATCGTGATTTTTGGAATAGATTTTGGAATCGAAGGTGTGGAGATCTAAGAAATTTCTCGCTTCGATTCCTTTCCGAAGCTTTTGTCCACCCGCGAACGTATTCCCCGAGTTGCGAGACGATTCGAGCGTCGTCGAGCGGACTGATGAGCGGCTCGCGAGTAATCGCGAGTTTTAGGATAGATTTTGGTATGGAAGGTGTGGAAATTTAAGAAATTTTCCGCTTCGATTCCTGTCTGATGTTTTTGTCCACCCGCGAACGTATTCCCCGAGTTCCGAGAAGCTTCGAGCGTCGTCGAGCGGACTGGTGATCGGCTCGAGAGTAATCGCTGTTTTAGGATAGATTTCGAATCGAAGGTGTCGAAACCCAAGAAATTTTCCGCTTTGATTCCTGTCCAAAGCCTTTGTTCATCCGCGTATGCGTTCTGTGGATTGTCAGACGCTTCCAGCGTCGTGGAGCAGATTGGTGATCGTCTTGCGAGTGATCGCGAGTTTTAGGATAGATTTCGAATCCAAGGTGTCGAAGCCTAAAATACTTAGACCTTGGATTGCCGTAAAATCCTTAAAATACGATCAGCTCGCGAGTTTTAGGCTTAGGTTAAATTTCGAATCGAAGGTGTCGAAGCTTAAGAACCTTGGACCTTGGATTGCCCTAAAATCCTTGAAATGCGAGCGGCTCGCGAGTTATCGCGAGTTTTAGGTCAGATTTGGAATCGAAGGTGTCGAGAGCTAAGAAATTTGGACCTTGGATTGCCCTGAAATCCTTAAAACACGATCGACTCGCGAGTGATCGCGAGTTTTAAGCTTAAGTTATAATCAAAAGTCTCAAAACCTAAGAAATTTGGACCTTGGATTACTCTAACATCCTTAAAACACGACCAGCGCGTGAGTAACCGCGAGTTTTAGGCTTAGGTTAAATTTCGAATCGATAGAGTCAAAACCTAAGAAACTTGGACCTCGGACTGTCCTAAAATTCTTAAAACACGATAAACCCTCGAGTTATCGTAAGTTTCGGGTTAGATTTCGAATCGAAGGTGTCAAAACCTAAAAAACTTAGACCTTGGATTGCCCTAACATCCTTAAAACACGACCGGCGCGTGAGTAACCGCGAGTTTTAGGCTTAGGTTAAATTTCGAATCGATAGAGTCAAAACCTAAGAAACTTGGACCTCGGATTGCCCTGAAATTCTTAAAACACGAAGAGGATAACTCGTGGTTCGAATTTCGTAAGAAACTTGCGATGGTGAGTTTGGGTTTTAGATAAACAAAATGAATTGAATCCGTGTTACCTAATAATTTCGTTTCACGATGTATCGGTTATTTTCAGGGGTACATAATCGAGATGATCCACAAGAATCACAGTAGACCAAGTTAGGCTACTTCGTTTCGGTTCACAGTAATTAACGTACGCGAAAATGGCGTGACACCTCTTCGGTGTCTTTCGGTTCCAGAGAATTATGATAGATCGGGCGGTTTTGTTCGACAGAGGGTATTTTATCGCGCGATGAATAATTGTAGGTTTCATGTCTGATTAATAGACGACTATAATGTTCCGCTACTCCATTTTGTTTTACACTATCTATTTCGCGGGAAAATAACGACGCGAACGCTCGAACACTAGCGAACACGCTTAGGCTATTAATCGTTAACCTCGAGTTACAGGCGACCATGATGGATTGGATTAGGCTACGTCATTCCGTTTCCAACGTCATACATATATATATTTACACGAAGATATTATCGACGATGAGACACTCGAGATTCGATATCTGACCGAGGCGTCAAAATCGCGCGGAATTTCAGCTAATCGACACACGCGCGTGCGTAAACCTAATTCCAATTTTATCTGCTCGCTCTGCGATTGACAACCACCCGGCATCCATCGCGCTGAACACACGCGAGCACTCGCGTCGATTCGCGAAATATCTCGCGCACCAGGAGAATTCGAGATTTTCGAAAATTCCGGAAAAGCTTCGAGTGATCTCACGCGTCGGACGATCTCTAAAATAAGGTTCCCGGATCGGAGAGGAGGGCCGGTCTCGCGACTAGGCGTCGTAACCATAACGCAGCCTCGAGTTCCAGCCGTCTGGCAGACGAGGCGCACAAGCTGAGCGTATCCGGCACGAACGTGCGCATAAGTGCACGCCGGAATGCCCGACGTAGCGGCGGTGCATACTTAGCGGTGCATACGCGTCGCACACGCGTGCACTCGGTCACGCGATCGCGTATACGCATACACTGCCTCTCAAAAGTATCCCGCCTTTGACAGAGCCAGGTCCGAATTATTCGGGGAAACACTGAGAATCCTATATTATTTTTATTTTTATTTTCGTAGGTGGGTGTGAGAGTAAGGTGTTTGGAGATTCGGAGCGAATTTTGAGAGGTGTATCTATATGCTTTTCAAAAGTGTCCGGTTTTTGATAGAACTAGGTCCGAATTATTCGGTGAAACACTGAGAATTCTATATTATTTTTCTTTTTATTTTCGTAGATGGATGCGAGAGTAAGGTGTCTGAAGATTCGGAGCGAATTTTGAGAGGTGTATCTATATGCTTCTCAAAAGTATCCGGTCTTTGATAGAGCCAGGTTCGAATTATTCGGCGAAACACTGAGAATTCTATATTATTCTTATTTTTATTTTCGTAGGTGGGTGTGAGAGTAAGGTGTTTGGAGATTCGGAGCGAATTTTGAGAGGTGTATTTATATGCTTCTAAAAAGTATCCGGTTTTTGATAGAACTAGGTCCGAATTATTCGGCGAAACACTGAGAATTCTATATTATTTTTCTTTTTTTGGGGGGGAGGTAGGTGCGAGAGTAAGGTGTCTGAAGATTCGGAGTGAATTTGGAGGGGTGTATCTATATGCTTTTCAAAAGTATCCGGTTTTTGATAGAACCAGGTCCGAATTATTCGGCGAAAAACTGAGAATCCTATATTATTTTTCTTTTTAATTTTGTAGGTTGGTGCGAGACAAGAGTGTCTGAAGATTCGGCGCGAATTTTGAGAGAAGGTATATCTATAGTCCTCTCAAAAGTATCTAGCTTTTGACAGAACGAGATCCGAGTTATTCAGCGAAACACTATGAATCCTATTTCTTTTTTTTTTTTTTAATTTCGTGCGTGGGTGAGAGTATAAGGTGTCTGGAAATTCGACGCGAATTTTGAGAGAAGGACCAGAATTATTAAGTGAAAAACTGTGAATCCTATTTCATTCTTTTTTCTTTTTAATTTCGTAAGTAACGGTGCACATAAGTTTTCACAGATTGTCTAGAGGATTTTGAGAGAATGTGTCAATTCAGTAGAGGGTGAGAAACGTAGAGGATGCTTGGGATTCTTAGGGGTAGGATCGTTTGGCGTGAAGATAAATGTGCATTCGCGCTCGAATCGTACTTCTGCTTATCTATACAAAGTTAACACACTTTGGCATCGAAAGTGTGATCCGAATTTTACACAAAATCTCCGAATTTTGCTACCTATCTTCTATTATCCCAGATATTTCTACAAGATATCTATCATCATCAAACACCATCAATTCAGAAAAGTTTGCACGAACGAAGCAAAGTTGTCTCATCCCTCTAAAACCCAACCAAATAAAAAAACGTAAATCCTTCAAAAACTGTCTCACGTAAATTATAATTCTGCGTCAGTAAAGATCGAGCAACGAATTTGTTACAATTAAAATCTACCATTATTTGCTTTCCGAATAAACTCTAGCTGTTGCTACATACCCGAACGTTCGCGATAAATCTTGCATTTGTCCGGTAGAAACGGGTGAATTCAGGAGAGGGTGAAAAATGGCCGACAGTGAGACAATAAGAACGTTTACAGTCGGAGGGTAGTAGGTATCGTTCGACATAAAGCTCTCGTAGCTGGACGACATCTTGGTCGAGTGCACTTGCACTTGCACGGTGATCTCATTTGCGCGGAGCAGATATCGGGGCGAATTGCCAGTGCCGCTGTTCGAGTTTATCGCGGCAGATAGCGTAGGATAAACAGAGGGATAAAAGCGAGTTTCGCCGAGGAATTTCGTTGGATCGGCGCAGAGGTCGCTGGCAAATGTTGGCCCACAGTTTGGTCTTGCCTTTTCATGCAGATCGACCATTGTCCCGGTTCCACCGGCGATTCGAGGCTCCGTACGAGCCTCCGTGATATGTCACGGTTCTGAATTAAAGCGCCCAGTCCGCGACATCGATTGATGCTGCGACACCCGAGCTCGCGTGTCGCCTTTTCCCTTTTTCTCCGACGAATGAATCAAAGGTAAGGCATGCTTCATGTACCTTTGACGTTCCGTCAAATTTATCGCCGCCATATATCGCGCGCGTTGCTATACTTTCCGCGCTGGGCTGCTTCCCGAGCAAGAAAACCGAAGACTCTCGTAATAGTATCAGTATACAATATTAGATCGTCCCATAAGTTCGTTCGCGGTGATATTTACATTCCTCGTCGCAATTTAGAAACTATATCGATGATCAACGTGTTTGTCAACGAAATAGGAAGAAGTCGTAGAACAAAAGGGAGACTAAATTTTGTCTTAACATTTAAAGGTTTATTCGATGTATAATTTTAAATGGTAAAAGTAAAAACCGGAACGAATTTATGGGACGACCTAATAGTACCAACAGTCGTTGGTGTGTGATTACAACTGGACGTGTCTTTGTTGACACCTTAATTTAGATCCTCGCTACTTCGAAAGATAATTCACCGGTAATCGATGAAACCGTCCAATTTCCGAGTTATTCCATTTTTAATTCAAGCATCACGCGAGCTTTCGACTGTTCAATTTCTCTTCCAAGGATCGTGGCTATCCTTTGGTTCTATCACGCAATCGTTAATCTTCTTAGCGAGATCGATGCTTGTTTCGGGGATCGCAGAATCCCTTAATTTCGAATTATTTCATTTCTATCCTCGAGGAATTCTTTAACCACTTGACATACAATGACGTCTCTGAGACGTCATTAATATCATGTGCCATTGTTAACTTTGACTTCTCCGAGACGTCAAGAAATTCCTTTGGCTAATACCTCACAGTATATTATTAAATTAACTGTTTCTGTCGTGCATCGATGCTGTTTTGTTTAGACTGTTGCAGATACACTCCCCATTCTCAACAATACTGATAAAAAATCGCTTCGGCAAACAAGTAAACATGAAGAAAAGCAGTGGAAACGGTAATCAGAATAGCAATGAGCTCGCATGCCGAACAATATACCTACGACAAATAAAAAGCAACATCCTGCAAAAAGGAACACAATATGAAACACAATACAAGAAGTAAAACCTACATTCTTAAATACTTTTATCACACGTTACAAAACTATTCAATTATTATTTTATGGTATTAATTAATTATCAATCTTATTGAATATAATAAAGCAACGTAAAGTTCAAAATATAACGCCCTGTTTCTGAGCTTGTATACGAGTGTTCCCAATTGAGTTAAATTAAATGGTATCCTACGGACGCGCATTTTATTTGTATGTCAAACAGCTAATTTCGAATTACGCGATCTCTACTTCCAGGATCACGCGAGTCTTGAATTTTTGACTCTTCAAATTCCGCGATGCAATGCGCACCTGCTTTCCCTTCGAATTGTGTTAATCTTAATCTATCCAGGAATTTACCTAATATTCCACTGTCTAATTTTTACCTTCACTCAATTACCCTTGTGACATCTAGATTCCATTTTTAACCCCAACCATATCAAGGACCAATTTAAACCCACATCCACCCGCACGTCTCCCTAAAAAAATCCACAAATTTTCCTACGATTCACCCCCTCTGGCCCGTCCACGTACCCTCGCGACGAGTAGCAAATCGACAAAACGTCGGTATACTTATGAGCGATAGTGTACGCTTGCAGCGTGGACGGCGAGAGAGACGGAGAGACTGGGTGTCGAGAGCAAAGAGAGAGAGAAGAGAGAGAGGAGCGAGGAGCGGGTTCCGTTGGTGTGTGCGGGCATGTGCAAGCGCAAGGTCGCGCCGGGGTTGGGAATTCGGACTGCCAAGGGTTCCCACCCCTTCGTATTGCACCAGAACTCTGACACTACTACCTGGACGAGCGACTAGCTGCCGGAGAGAGACGGGGAGAGACGGAGAGGACCGACGGAGAGTGGGAGGCCGACAGAGAGGGACCACTTCGTCTCGTTCCGGAGCGTATCCTTCGGGAATACCTACCGGGTGAGCCCGCAGGATTCCGCGGGCCGGCCTCGTTGGCAAACCTGTTTCACAGGCCTCTTCCATCTTTCTTTCTAATCTTCTTTTCATTACCCGCGTATGCAGCAATAATTTTTTCGAAATTAGGATACTCGGGTGATACGAGGTTCGTCGCTTTTGTGAGACTGTAAGAAATTTTGAAACGATAACGGTATTTTCTAGGTGGTTGGGGTTTTAATATCCTTGTTGCAGGGAGTTAATGGGGAATTGATTGGTTAGAAACGCGTGATAGCAGAATATTTATTATCCTTAGTGGAGTGTAGGAAATTTTGAGAGATTGTAAAATGTATTTTGTTAAGAATAGTAGAAACTTGACGTGACAAATTTGTTAGAAATTTGATGGTTAATTGAGGACGTTGGTTAATGATAATATCATCGAAAGATACCAAGTGATACAGAAATCGAAGCCACGAGATTTTATTTTTGCAATTTTTTACAAATTTGATGGTTAATTGAGGATGTTGATTAATGATATATATTAAATATCATTGAAAGATTTCAAGTGATCCAGAGATAGAAGCCACAAGATTTTATTTTTGTAATTGCTTTTGATGTAAATAGTGTAGATTCTTTCTTAAATAGTATAACTTTTTGATTTTATATACTACATTTAGCTGTACGTGTATTTTTAATCAAAAATGTTTGGAATTCTCCTGTTCTTGAATAAAATGTCCGAGAACTGGTACTTATTTAAAATAATTATTTATGCAATCGTTATTGAGTACGTTTCCACGGGAATTTGAAAAGATAAGAACGAGAAAAGGAAATAGATATTAAGAAGTCAATTAGGTATAAAATATTTTATTTAAAAATCTCGAAGCCAAGCGACGAAAATGGAATTAATTAATTTCGTCGAACACCGGCGAGTTATTGAGAATTTTATTTACGACTATCGATTTCCGCGGTTTGAAGAATTTTTCACAATACTTTATCGATTCGTTATGCACCCGACACACATGCACATGCACGCGTGTAACAGCGTTGGCCAATGATCGACGCAGAACTTTCCGTTTACGCCGCATCGTTTCGTTTCGTGACGCGCGTCATTTGACGTACGTCGTTTCGTTTATACGTCATTTCCGTTTACGACCGTGATACCCACGTATACGTGCCGAGATCGTGTGTGGTACATGCACACGTACGTCACTGTACACACTCGCGGGATTAACATGGCAGGAACGCGTAATAGTAAGAACGGAGCTTCGTGACGGTAGAAGATAACGTAATGCAAGTAATAGAGAATAAGTAACAGGGAATTACTCAACGTGTTATATCAAATCGCGCTTACGCAATGCGAAAATTCTTTTTTTCCTTAGAAAGCCGCTTAGATTAATTTATACGTCACCTTCCTCCTGGATAATAAAATATAAAATTGTATAATATATCAATGATCGTAAATATTAAGAAATTCTACTAATCAATCGTTCCTATACATAAATTTCTCTCTCTCTCGAATATTTATTATTATTGTCCGTGGAAAATTTTTTTAAATATTCCAGCGAGTGTAAATAGGTAAATTATACAATACATAAATGATCGAAAATATTAAGAAATTCTATCAATCAATCTATACGTAAATTTCTCTCTCTGTCGAATATTTATTATTATTATCCGTGAAAAATTTTCCAAAACATCCCAGTAAGTGTAAATAGGTAAATTGTACAATACATAAATAATCGTAAATATTAAGAAATTCTACTGATCAACCTATACGTAAATTTCTCTCTCTCTCTCGAATATTTATTATTATCATGCGTGACAAATTTTTTAAAATATTCCAGCAACTGTAAATAGGTAAATTGTACAATAAATCAGTGATCGTAAATATTAAGAAATTCTATTAATCAACCTATACGTAAATTTCTCTCTCACTTCAATATTTAATATTACCATCCGTGAAAAATTTTCCAAAACATCCCAGCGAGTGTAAATAGGTATTTTCTCGGAGTTCTCCCGATATTCCACCACTCGGGGATCCAGATCTCACGGAACGATCCCCTTGGCGAGCGAAAAAAAAATTCCCGGATGAGGTCGCGGAGCAAGGGTCGCACAGCAGTCTCTTTTCCCCGCCTGCTAGAAGAAAATTCGGTAAGGACGAGGAATTCGTCGATGAAGAGAGACGCCAGGGAAGGGTTGGAGTTCCTTTCCCGAGTGGGCGAGTAACGTGGCTGATAATTGACAGGGTGACGATGGAAACTGACTCGTGATCTCTCCGAAGTCGGCTATTTACGACGGACTAACAGGAAAAGGAAGCTTCTTCGCGAGAGAAGCCTTTCTTAGGCGTAAGTAGTTATCCGTTTCCCAAAAAGAAATTCTGCTCGTACGAGTCATCGGTACGGAATTTTACGCGTAGGTAAGAATTATTCCTCGAATCTTAAAAATCCTGGAATTCTTGGAAATAATTGTCACCGTCTTCCTCAAACACAGGTGCAAAACAAGTTTCGTGTTTCGGTAACGAAGGAAGGAGAAAAAATTCCACTTGCATGAATTACTAGAATCAAGAAGAAGCATAGTCCTGTAACATTAGGTCGTCACATAAATTCGTGCCGGTTTTTACGTTTATCATTTAAAATTATACGTCTAATAAACCTTTAAATATTAAGAAAAACTTTAGTCGCTCTTTTGTTCTACGATTTCTTCCTATTTCGTTGACAAAAAGACTTTAATCATCGATATAGTTTATAAAATTAGTTTATAAAACGAAGAATGTAAATATCACCGCGAAACGAACTTATGGGACAACCTAATATTTAACACTAGGTTTATGGTTTTTTTTTATATATATCTATTTCTACAGACACCCGTCAGATTTAGGATAAAGAAAACCACATATTTTCTTTAAAAAACAAACGATGGTTTAACCCTTTGCACTCGAGAGGCGACTGTCAGTCACCATGAAATTTTGAAGACTCATATTAATTAATATATGAAATTTAAGATAATATAACAACATGCGAGATATCAAAATCAAATAATTTTACGTGTTAATTAATATTCGATTCTCTTTATTTACCACTGAAAAAAATAACGTGAGTTCTATAACACAAAATTTGCAAATTTCTCCTATTCTGTAACCAAAAGATTAATTTGAAAACAATCGCAATATTACCAGACTTAATATAAGTTAATTAAATTTGTTAATATCGTATAATTGAAGCAACCTATCCGTCAAATTTACGGGTCCCGTAAATCTAGTGTTAAGAAAATCTTAAAATTTTAAAATTTCGACGAATGCGAATAGCACACGAAGATAATAAGACAAATTTAAATAAAAAATAAACGAAATGAATAATTTCTTTTGAGTATTCGATATTTTTCAACCCTTATATCTCTGTCACTCGCCCTATTGTCGTACTTTGATTGAGATTGACGGGAAATTTCGACTAAAAAAATTGTAAGGAGATGTCGGGGTACGCGTTTCACGGTCGATTTCGCGAGGATCACCCGTTATATAGGCAGACCGATCTGTTCGCGTAATATTATAGTCCGGTGAACAGTAATCTGGGTTACGCCCTCCCCTCGATTCATAAGAACCACGCGTTAAAGTAGGAGAGAGCGTGATTTCTCTCGTACCTTCTTTCTTCCTCTCCCCTGTCCCCTCTCCTCCCTCGGTTCCCTTTCCCCCCTCTCTCTCTCTCGTTCCCTTGCTTTCTCCGCAGACTCTCCTCCCGTTTCCCTCCCCCTTCCAATCTTTCTTTCCAATTTTTCCCTTGCTCCTTTCCCCCTTTTCCTTTCCTTTTCTTCCTTTTTCCCTTTCCAAGCTTCCGCTAGCCTTTCCTTTATTTTCCTCCTTCCTTCCTTTTTTTTTCACTTGTCCTTCGTCTCCTCGTCTTCGTACCGCGATAATTTTCTTTCTCCCATTTATTTCACCGGTTTTTTTTTTTTAGATTATTTATTCGCTGTTTTGTTACGGATCGTTTCCAAAGGGACTCGTTGCGTTTTGTTTCTTTCCTTCACGGGGTAGTTCGTGGAAATTTATCGTTTCAAGCGCAGATTGTTCGATGGTCGAACAACAGTGTCGAATAAAAATTCGAAACTCGTTGGAAATCTATCGAGTTGATACGAGAGAGGAGATTATTTGCGCAACGTCCTTAACACTAGGTTTACGGACGTTTTCTGTTTACCTATTTCTAGGGACATTTGTTATATCGCGGCCAAAACGGTCCGTAGGGACTAAAGAACCAAATTTGATATGTATAACAGAAATTAATAATTTAATTGTGGGTGGTAAATTTCAAAACGTTATTTTTCTAACCAAATAAAAAAAAGATTGAAAAAATCGACAGACGCATATATGCGCCTTTAGTCCACGCCGATAACTTAGAGTAAAAGCATATATGCGTCCTTCGTTCACAGCAGCAACTTTCGTCAAACGCATATATGCGTCCATAGAGTCCAAAGGGTTAAGGAAATCACATATTTTGTTAAAAAAAAAGTCTAGTCCAATTTGAAAACAGTTACGATATTAACAGACTTAATATAAGTTAATTACATCTGTTAATGTTGTATAATTGGAGCAAGCCATTTGTCAAAATGACCGGTCCCGTAAACCTAGTGTTAAATCGGTCTCTGACTTGGTTTTTATACGAAAGTAGCCGCCGAGAAGCGGCGAATAAATCGACTAGGCGCGAGAATATCAGGAACTCGTGGAATAATCGAAGAATTAACGACTTGGCGGAGGAGGGTGCGAAGGAAGTGGAAGAAAATGGCCCAAACTTGTTGCACGCCGGAAGCTACCTCCACCCTTCCTCGCCGTTCCTTCCTGGTCCCTTCGCGATAACCCGGAATTTCCAAACGAGTTTACCACCTCCGACCATTTTTCCCGTCCCCGGCTCTGTCCCGTCCTAACCAGTGACCATTTTGCGCCCGGATTTTTTATGCTAAACCGCTCCACTTCTCTCCCCTCCTCCTCCTTCCTTCTCTTTTTCTTCCTCTATCCGCCGTGTTCCACTTTCTCGCGTTAATTCCGCGTTTACGACCGTTCGTACGCGCGTTCCAGGTATTTACGAGTGTCCCTGCCCCGTTTTGTTTCGGTGATCGATGCCGAGAAACAAGAAATTCCCGAGGACCACGCCGCGAACCGCTGTAACTCCCGTTCCGCGCGCCATATTTTTCGGATTTAAACGGATTAAACCGCTCCGAATACGCTCCGGCATTTTTCTGCATCTGCTCCGAGGAATCGGGAAAAGAGAAACGCGCGGAAATTCGCTCACGAGATTATTTTGACAGTGTCTCGAAGTCTCGGGTGAAATCGGGATTACTCGAGCGGTTTCCAAAACTTGTCCAAATGTATTTCACACTTCGCAGAATATATCGAATTATTCGCGCAATATAACGAATATATTTCTGAATTTCTCGTGAAATTAAGAAAAGACAAAGGTGTATCTTACCGTTAAACTACCGTGGTTTAAACCATTGTTTTTCAAACTTTCGTGAAAATTTTCGCGATCAACTTATCTTAATAATTTGTTTTCGTGATTTTTCTTCGAATATTCGTGATTTTATCGTGGCAGGTTTGGCGTTGAAATTGCAAGAACGAAAGGCGATGGCGAATTTCTGGTTAGAGGAGAGAGGGAGAGGCAGGATGTTCGTTGTGGAAATGGCGACGAGGTGCCGGCGATAAAATTTCGCGTATATCCACACGGCGACCTGTCCCTTCTGGTTTCCCGGTTTATGCCTCTTTATTTCCACGGATGAGGATCGAGTGCGGCGAAACTGGAGTTTATCGAATAAATCAAGGCCAAGCGGAGAGGCTCGGTGGCACACCGGCCACGGGATTCTGTCCTGGCGCAGAAAAATCAAATTAAACAGCCGCTTTTAAGTCGAATTAAAACGAATGCGCTTAATTAAAGCGGCCTCCGCCGCTCAACTAAAGCAGTTTTATTGACGGCCACCGACTCTCCTTTGTCGGCGCCACCGTGTACCCTTTCGTTATTACGTTAAAAGATGCCCTCGACTTTCTCGTTTCCGAGCAAATCACGCTTTTCCATCCCGCGCGAACGCTCGCATTTCTCCCATTTTTTTCCCACCCATTTCTCCGAACCGGATTTATCGTTTATCGCTTATCGTCACGTCCCCTTCCCTTGTGTCTTCGTTCACCACTTTGCATTCAGATTTTTCCGCGACACTCGAATTCCTGAGGATGGTACCTGAGCTTTTCCGCAGGAGGATCGAAGATTATTTCGCTGGAGAAAAAATTCGGACGGATTGGATTTTTCTTCTGATGTTTGAGGTTACATTTGGTTAAGGGAATTGGTCTTTGGAGGAAGTTCTATTGGGATTCGTTGATTAAGCTATTCTAAATAAAGAAATAAAGAAGAGAAAAATGGCAAGATTTCTCCAAAAATTCGATTTCTTTATATATTTATCGTGAAATTACGAAACGGAACAAGATTATCAAATAATAGATCTATAATTTCTATCTGAAATAAGTGATTCCAATTATGAATATTATTTCGTATTTTTCCTCCGCCTCCAAAAAGGAAAATGGCACTATCCTTTCAAAAATTCGATTTTTCTATATATTTATCGCAAAATGACGAATCGCAACAAGCTTTTCCAAACAATACACTTACCATCCCGATCTGAAATAAATAATTGCAATTAAAAACATGGTTTCGTACTTCTCTCGCACCATAAAGAGCAAAATGACACGATCCCTTCAAAAATTCGACCTTTCCATATATTTATCGCAAAATGACGAAACGAAACAAGCTTTTCTAAATAATACACCTACCACCCCGGTCTAAAATAAATAATTGCAATTAAAAACATGGTTTCGTACTTCTCCTCTACCACAAAAAGTCAAATGACACGATTCCTTCAAAAATTTTATCACAAAACCACGAAACTAAGACCATTCTTCCCTACCTAAAATAAAAACAGAATTGTGCGATTTCTCAAAAAATCCTATACTATTCGGTAATCAGCCAACTAAATCGTTATCCTATGAGCGATTTAAAGAAGGTATACGAGGTTAAAAGGAACAATAGGGCTACTACGGGGTCGCTGGTTGATCGGCGAGAAAAGCAGGGAGATCGGTGACAAAAGTGCGATAACGGAACCGCGTTGGGCAAAGACGAGCGCGTTAACGGTGTCCGAGGTTTCTCCGCGCTAAATACACGCGTTTTCCCTCTCACTCGTCGCGTTAACGTTGCTCGGGCACGGCGTCGAGGCTCTTTCTCTCGTCGCGACGCCGTGAAAAGGAGCCAGCCGCCGCTTGGAGGGAGAGAGAAAGGGAGAGAGCGCGACTCTAGCCGGTGGAAATCGGAAGAGGATCGACGCTGAGGGAATGAATAGAAGCGGAGGTTGTCTACCCTGCAGCAGGGGGAGAATCCTCCCCTGTTCACTGTGGGAATTTCTAATTGCACGCCAATGTCCCGGATACGGTAAGGGGATTTTTCTTTCTCTCCCTCCCTCTCTTTCTCTCTCTCTAGGGGATGCTGCACGCGATTGTCTATTAGGAAATGGTACACGGATTATGGGGGAAGTTTTTATTCGTTCAACTTCGACTTCTGAGTGTAGCCGAGTAACGTGGATCTACTTTTATATTTTCGCGTTTCTTATAGCTGATATATCAGGTTGGTGCATATGAAATGTCGAATTTTTTTACATGCGAACGTTTGTCTTCCTGTTTTTGTTATACTTTTGATTTTGGCATAATCTCGTTTATAGTCGTACTGTCCATTGCCAGAGTCACATTTCAACATAGATTTTCTCGAAAGTGTTCCCTTTTGTTATTTCATTTGAATTTTCTACCGATATGAATCTAAACGATATTCGTATAATTTTTTTGTACGAGTATAAACTTGGTAATAATGCTGCAAAAGCTGCACGCAACGTAAACCAAGCGTTTGGGGAGAATACAGTTAATGATCGAAAAGTGCAGCGTTGGTTTGAAAAATTTAGGTCCGGTGATTTTTCGCTACAAAATGATCCGCGTGGGAGACCCAAAACGTCTGTGAAAAATGATGATCCGAAGGCATTGGTGGAAGCGGATCCAACTGTATCCACGAGGGAACAGGCTACCAGGATGAAAATTGACCATACAACAATATTGCGACATCTTTCTGAAATTGGCAAGGTGAAGAAAATGGATAAGTGGGTACCGCACGAACTAACTGAGCGAAATAAGCTGGATCGGTTGAACGTATGCTCATCGTTGCTATCCCGATTTCATCGAGAGCCATTGAAATATGAAGTTTTGCAGCACCCAGCCTATTCACCGGATCTCTCGCCAACCGACTTTCATTTTTTTAAACATTTAGAACTGTTTTTACGAGCTAAACAGTATGAAAATGAAGACAGTTTGAAAAATTCGATATCAGAGTTTATCGATTCTAAAGATCAGAATTTTTTTAAGACAGGCATCTATGCTTTAAAGTCTCGTTGGGAAAAGTGTATCGAAGCGAATGGAGCATATTTTGATTGAATAAACAGCTATTGAAAAAAGATATGCAGTTTTATATATTCAATTAAAAATCCGACATTTCATATGCATCAACCTAATACTTCTGTCTCTGGGTAGAGTGGTGGTATTATGAGAAATTGTTTGTTTTTATTTTTTTAATTTACGTCGCGTTAAGTTTATCGAAGGTTTTTATACTTTTCGTATTAGACGTTCTCGTTTCACATATCTTTTATCAGCATCCAAGAAAACGAAGCTCTAGGAACAGTGTATACACGGTATGTAACTCGGTCTACTTGGAATATTACTACCGGTTTCCAAAGACCTGGGAAAATATTACTGCGAAATTGGCAGCGATTCAAAAGGAACAAGAAGACCATCGACCCTCGCCGACCGGAAGTATCGATTGATAGAGCCTGACCCGCGAGAAATCTGCATAGAAATTGCATTTTTATTTCTAATTGTCGGCAAATCGTTGCTAAACTCACCACGGGTATATAAATACTAAGCGCAGTTTAAATAACCGTTTAAAAATTTTTTAATCTAAATTTTGCAATCCTCTCAATTTTTCTCCTAACACAGGTATCACGAATTTTTCGATATTTTCCCGTATTCCTTCTTTTTTTAAGTTCTTGCCCCTTCGTTTCTCCATCTACCAGTTATTCGACGCGAAAGTCATCAATTCTATCTACAGAAATTAAAGAAAAATTCGCAAGCTTCGTGTTTTCATCACATATCAATCATTCACCTGATATTTACCCTGCAAAATTTATTATACTAGTATAGTTTCGCGTTTTCGCCATCCATTAACGATTATCCACTTCTTATCTTCCAAAATTCGCAAGCATCGCGTTTCTATCGTTCACCTACGATCTTTCATCTAACATCCGGAATCCGCTAGAAATCGCAAGTTTCGCGTTTCTATCGTTCACCTACGATCTTTCATCTAACATCCGGAATCCGCTAGAAATCGCAAGTTTCGCGTTTCTATCGTTCACCTACGATCTTTCATCTAACATCCGGAATCCGCTAGAAATCGCAAGTTTCGCGTTTCTATCGTTCACCTACGATCTTTCATCTAACATCCGGAATCCGCTAGAAATCGCAAGTTTCGCGTTTCTATCGTTCACCTACGATCTTTCATCTAACATCCGGAATCCGCTAGAAATCGCAAGTTTCGCGTTTCTATCGTTCACCTACGATCTTTCATCTAACATCCGGAATCCGCTAGAAATCGCAAGTTTCGCGTTTCTATCGTTCACCTACGATCTTTCATCTAACATCCGGAATCCGCTAGAAATCGCAAGTTTCGCGTTTCTATCGTTCACCTACGATCTTTCATCTAACATCCGGAATCCGCTAGAAATCGCAAGTTTCGCGTTTCTATCGTTCACCTACGATCTTTCATCTAACATCCGGAATCCGCTAGAAATCGCAAGTTTCGCGTTTCTATCGTTCACCTACGATCTTTCATCTAACATCCGGAATCCGCTAGAAATCGCAAGTTTCGCGTTTCTATCGTTCACCTACGATCTTTCATCTAACATCCGGAATCCGCTAGAAATCGCAAGTTTCGCGTTTCTATCGTTCACCTACGATCTTTCATCTAACATCCGGAATCCGCTAGAAATCGCAAGTTTCGCATCTTTCATTTCTTAAATTAATATAGTTTCATGGTTTTGTGTCTTCATCTTCAAAAATTTACGAGTTTCGTCTCCTGATCGTTCGTCGAGGATGCTCAGTCTTTCACCTGGCTTTCATCCTCCTGGCGAGGCGGAAAAAATTCTTTTAATTTCTCAAATTAATACAGCTTCGCGCTTTTGTATTTTCGTCTTCAAAAATTTACGAACTTCGTCTCCCGATCGTTCGTCAAGGATGCTCAGTCTTTCACCTGGCTTTCATCTTCCTAGCGAGGCGGAAAAAATTCTTTTAATTTCTTAAATTAATATAGTTTCATGGTTTTGTGTCTTCATCTTCAAAAATTTACGAGTTTCGTCTCCCGATCGTTCGTCAAGGATGCTCAGTCTTTCACTTGGCTTTCATCTTCCTGGCGAGGCGGAAAAAATTCGCGAACCTCTGGCCTGGTGCTTGATCGACGCCGATCTCGACCCGGAGCGGCTCGTCCGCGACCCGGCTTCGTCCCACGCGGAACAATGAGTCGGCCACGTCGAAAACTCGGTTATTTAATACGGATATTTTTCATAAGTCGCATTGTGTGCAAATAACGCGTACGCGTTCACGCGCGCGGCCATCCTCTGTCCGTAATTCGCAACGGGCGCGTATCCCCGCGAGGCGCGCCGCGTGTTAATAAATCTCGCGAGATCCCGGCCGAGGAAGAGATGCAAGGGACGACGACGACGACGACGACGGCGACGCCGACGTCGAGGATTGTTCCTCGCTCGTTTCAGCCCGTTCCCTCTCGTTTCCGCTCTACCGCCGGCTTCTTCCTCCTCGCGCGATTCTTCTAGCGTGTCGCCATTGTTTATCGCGATTATCGCTTTCAGCCTTTTTAATTGCAATTCTTTCTTCGCCTTTTTCTCCTCTTTCTCTTAATTGCGAGTTTTAATTGGAGAGGTCGCGAATGTTTACTCTTGCTGTTGACACTGAAGATCAATTGTCAAAATGGCTGGTAAACGGAGAAATTAGATTCGCACTTTGACTGGCGCGCGACGCTCAGGGAACCGCGATTAAATTCTTATTGTTCTTAGGATGTGATCGTGAAGAGGAAAGAAATTCGAGATGTTCTTTATTTATTCGAATTTTGCTCGAATTTTCGATGATTCGTTGAGATAAAGGAAATATAACCGTGGTTCTACTGTTGAGAGGATTTTAAGGAAGAACTAGCTTCCAATTTTTAATTAAAAATTCGAAGACGATTGTTTTGGTAGAAGCAGATTTAAAGTTAAATACAGAAAGTTTTGTTGCTTCTTTTAATCGGAATTATTAAACCTTCCAATACCTTACAGAAAAATAAAAATTCATCTCCTCTTCATACTACCAACTATTATAAAAATTCGAAGACGATTGTTTTAGTAGTGGTAGATTTAACATTAAATACAGATATTTTCGTTGCTTCTTTTAATCGGAATTTTTAAACCCTCCAATTCCCTACAGAAAATTAAAACTTCATCTCCTCCTTATACTACCAAATATTATAAAAATTTTATAAATAAAATTTTTCTCTTACTTTACAGATTAACCCTTAAAATTTTAATTGCTAAAAGTATTATTATTTTATTATTTAATTTCATTATTAAAATTATTAAAATTCAAAAACGCCCAACTTCTTTTGGTATACGTACAAGAAAAGCGTCGAGAAGGTTGCGGAAATCGAGAAAATCGGTAGTCGAAGGATTCAAGAAACAACGAAGGTCATAGGAAGCTTGAAAATCGGAGCAGGATCGATTTCATTTTTTCCCGCGTGAGAAACCGGCGGAATTGTCTTTAAAACCGGCGCTGGGATGATTCGCAATGGCGAAGGTGAGTGACATGTGTCAGAAGGTGTGTCGAACCCTTGTTTAGAAGCGTCAAAAGTTAGCCCACTCGCGGTCGCACACCTCGATCTCGCTGGTTTGGCCCCTCTTCATTGTCAGGCCCTCTAATACGGACCGCGATCGAATTCTTTTCTTCCTTCTTCTCGTCCTGCTTTCTCTTTCTCTCTCTCTCTTCCTCTCCTTTCTCTTCTCTCAGCGCCTTTGACGCACGGAAGCAGGGAACTGCAGGATTCCTCGACACAATGCCACGTAATTGGGAGTCACCGGATGCTGAGAATCCGCCTTTCCCATGATTCGTCCATCATGATTTTGATAATTATTTTTTCGGTAATTTGGTCGAGATAAGATTAATAATATTTAGAAGAAACGGTTTTGATAGGGTTAGGTTTCGTTGGGTTACTTTGTACAGAATATCTGACGCTATTACCGATATTGCTACAGCAAGAAGTGTATGAGTATATTGGAAAAGATGTTAACGATTTAAATATATTTTTTGACACTTCTATGTATGGAAAAAAAGAATAAAAATAACGGTGGAACCGAGATATGTCCTCGAAACCATCCAACTGTGCATAATAATAGTAACACGAGCCTATTGTAAGTGGTAGTACCTGGTGAATCACCCTGTATACTAGTAGTCTTAGGTTTCCACAGGACACGTAATGTTTTCAAAATTCGAATAAAAATTTCATTTTAAAAGTTACGTATTTTAATAAAAAGAAAAAAAAATAGAATATTCCTAGAACTAGTATAAAATTCTCGTTAAATACACGAAGCGAGTGAAAAAGCGAGGAAAAATGTATTAATTCCGTGGATCGAATTTCACGTTGGAATTTTTATAAATTCCACTAAATTCGCAATTTTCCGTTCAATTTCTTAGGCAAATTACCGCGCAACGATTTCGCGTAGCGAACGTTTAATTCGAATTTCGCGTCGCGAATGCCGGCTAATGCCGTCTAGTTAATGTAATTTAAATTAATTTGACTGGATCGAAGCGGTGTATTAACGTTAATGGGCGCGAACGAGGAGCAGCTCAGCGAGTGGCGTCATAAATCGGCGCAGCCCTCGAGGAACCCTCGATGGCGACAAATAAATACGCGTAAAACGGGGAGACTGGTCCCTTCGAGTTGTTATACAAACATAAAGGGCGGCTGGCGAGCCGATTTATCAAGGGAGAACGGAAGTTATCATTAGCCTCGAGCTTCCCGTTGCAGGAAATTGTCCTTTTCTTAAGTTCTAGGAAACGACTCCGGTAAAAAGAGCTTCTTCTCGGGAAGAATTTAAACGAACGCGAGGGAAGCGGTGTAATTCACGGTGGAATTTGAAAAAAATAGTTTAATCTACCATTCAACGAAATATTTAACGCCGAAATTGGGGTAATATTCACCGGAGAACTCGATAGAATATTCAGAGCGATATCGGGTATAAAATTTGGTAGAATATTTAGCGCGCAATTTCCCGTAGCATTCGATATAGAATTCAACGCGATATTCAGCGTAGAATTTCGCGTAATTTCGAGAGGATCCACGCGGAAGATCGTTTTCTTTCGTAATTTCATGGAGAAGCTTTCGTCGTTGCGCTTTTTCGTGCCGAGAACGCGATCGTGTTTATCTTTCATCTTGACAAGGCCAAGAAAATAACGCTGTCGCGATAGCTCGTATCGTTTATGATTTAAGCGTTAAATTCACGCTTGCCTAAATAAACTTGCGATCTAATCCTTCATCGTTAACTGTGACGAAACTTCCACCTTATTCTCATTTGCTTGTTTCAGATTTAACCGAAGAGAGGCAAAATTGAACTCGAATATTCGAATTTTCGAATGGTCCAAGCTTCTTATCCCGATGATTTCTCGAAATTTGAAGAATTTTCTGCTACGAAGCCAAGGATATCTTTCAAACGATTCTATTTCGACGTTCCACTCATCGTTGCGTCATTTTAAATTTATGTATCAATTAACACCGATTTTCGAAAATTGATTAAACGAGGATTACCGTCAGTGGGATGAACGATGATAAAAACGGAATTTCAATATACAGGCGACCCTCGACTTTCGCGCAATTCGCTATTTCGCATATTTTAAAAAATTCAACTTTTCAAGTCTTTACAGTCGGTGAGTCGAGTAGGATGTAATTCATACATCTTGACAAATTTTTGACTATTATGGAAGAATGGAGAACGTATATCTCAAGTACATAGAGCAATTCAAAAAGACACAGCGTGTTCTAGAAATCTTTATGAAGAAAAATGAGAAAAGATACTCGACTAACTCTTAACAAATACGTAAAGAAAACACTCAAAAGCATTTAAATTTAATTTCACTATATATCGATAAATAAATCAACACTTTACGCAGAATTTTCAGCGGATATTCTTTCACATTTCTCTACTTTTGAACATTCAACATTCGCGCACACTTTCGAGAACGAATTGTGTTTGAAAGTCGAGGGCCCACTGTAACAACTAGTTTTATTATATAACCTGATATCTAACATCTTCAACCTCCTATTCCTCAAAAGACACTTCCAAATACCTTCAAGCACCACTAAATTCAAAAAATTTTCACCCGATATTCTTTCGCATCTTTCTTACTTTCGAACATTCAACATTCGCGCACACTTTCAGGAACGAATTTTGTTTGAAAGTCGAGGGTCCACTTTAACTAGTTCTATTATTTAACCTGATCTCTAACACCTTCAACCTCCTATTCCTGAAAAGATACTGTCAAATACCTTAAAGTACCACTAAATTCAAAGAATTTTCACCCGATATTCTTTCGCATCTTTCTTACTTTCGAGCATTCAACATTCGCGCACACTTTCGGGAACGAATTTTGTTTGAAAGTCCACATTCAAGTTCCTATTCCTCAAAAGATACTTCCAAATACCTTCAAGCACCACTAAATTCAAAGAATTTTCACCCGCTATTCTTTCGCATATTTCTTACTTTCGAGCATTCAACATTCGCGTACACTTCCAGGAATCAATTTTGTTTGAAAGTCGAGGGCCCACTGTAACTAGTTCTATTAGTTAACCAGATCTCTAACACCTTCAACCTCCTATTCCTCAAACAACACTTCTAAATACCTTCAAGCACCACTAAATTCAACACCAATGGAACCAACGAGTAACTAAACAATCGTTCGCTATCCAAAATCTCTGTTCTTCATACTGTAAGCAGTCGGACCGCTGCGAGAGGCTCGCGGATATCTCGATGCAAGTTGAAGGCGAAAGAAGCAAAGGAAGAAACATGGAAGTACAGAGGAACGACTGGAGAAGCGACGTCCTTCACCTTCTGGCTGGCAGCTATCGCGGAGCGAGGTCTGAGCGGTCGTAAAAGCTTGGCGAGCCATTATTTCGCTCGCGTCCCATGGCTGCGTCACTTGGGTGCCGTGGGTCACCCGGTAGATCCCCGTTCTCATGTCGATACCCTTATCGGCTGCTAAAAAGATAATCAGCCGAGCCGATGCGAGTCGAGTGGGCGTGCGACCGGCTGCATCGTCGCGCGATTTATTCAGCTGCCCCCGATACCGATCCAGTTCACGCCGAGGAATCGCGCACTAGCTTAATCCATCCCAAGCGAATTCTAGACTCGCGTTCTCCCATTCGCCGCGAGTTCCCGCGAGTTCGCGCGACCGGTTGCCGAGATTTTCGACGAACCGCTGCGACCAGATCGCAGTTCTACGGAAAGAGCGGAGTTCGAGGCTGAGCAACTGGGATTATGGAATGTTTGCCGACATTTCCGAGTGTCAAATGTTATCGCAACTGGATGACGAATTACTCAGGGTAGTTGGGATTTAGGAAACTGTTGGTTTTTTCGATCGGAATGACGGAAAGCTAAGGAAAGACTATCGTGAATATGGAATCGACTGTTCTTTTATTTCTTTAATAAATATTTAGAGAACTAAGGAAATGATTAAAACCTTGATATACAAATTAAATATACTTGATAAAAAGGAATATATTTTCTTTTTTTAAATATTGGATTTTTATTGATAAGAGTGATTCGTGAAACTTATTTTTTGACATACAATGGAGAGAAATACTTAGCAAAGTTAAAGAAGAGCCTTGAAATAAATGACGAGTCTAACTTGTCGTTGTATGTTAAGGGGTTAATTTAAGAATTCGATCGTTACAATTCCTCTGTAATTCTCGCGAGGAACGAAATTCGAAGATTTTTTCGCTACAACGATATGACAATTTGAAGCTTTTCTTAGAATTTTCTAAGCTGATACTGTTTATGCTATTAAAATAACGAAGCACTTCTAATTTAGTTATCATTTTAAAGTATTAACTCTTTCTGGACGAATGTCATAATACACGTGGAAGTTTTATAATTTTTCAAAATGAAAGCTGCAATGGAATGTAGCGAAAAATAATTTTAGCATTGTTATCGATGTCGTAGATATTTTTTAATTCGGAAAATTTCCTTCGATTTATAATTTTTAATCGTTTGGTATACATCGAATGTGTCGTTAGCTTCGTTTCATTTCGAATTAAAAATAAAAGCGGCTAAATCGAGTCGAACGATGGAAACGAATTAAAAATTCGCAAGAGTTGCAGTATCAACCCTGCGTAATTAGAATTTTGCTTATCGACGCGAGTGATTCGAGATTTGATAATTATCGTGGAAAGATCGTTCGATTCTAGTAGAATGCTGAAATACACGATAATGACAGTATAATAAGCACGCGATAGGAGAAAGTAAGTAGCTTCCAAGTGACTCGAGGGTAGAGAGGGTTGTCGTTGGAACTACCGACCTGTAATACGTGCATAAATATAGTACACAGGTATAATAATTAAAAGGGTCTGCTGAAAATAGGCTCGTATTACGTTCTTATCTCGATCGAAGCTAATACTAATCTCAGAAGCTAGAAGTAGCTGCGAAAACTACCCGATCTACCACTCCCAGGGTTAAAAATTCTTTTCTCTTTTAAAAACTACATTTTTCAATGAAATTTTCCGCTACAATTTCCATTCGATACAATTCGATTTAAGTAGCTAAACTTGATTGCAAGGACAATCGGTTCGGTATTGTTTCTGCTGCGGAAAATAAGTCCATTCGAGCTAAGTTCTCGTCTTTTTCGTTTTTTGACGATAAATTTCTGATATTCGATGCGACACTTACACGGACACAGGCATCCGGGATTCGTGCCAAAAAATTCAACGCCGATGTTATCCAACGTTTGCAGGATAAAGCCCCAGGAGCGATAGCAGCGGCACCATGGTATATCAAGAATGGAACCTTGCATAAAGACCTTCGGATAAAATGGGTGCATGAAGTTGCTGGAAAGCACGCGACATCTCGCTAATGCAGACTACGAAACCACTGGGATATATTAGCTAGGTACTCTAATCAACGATCCGGCTAAAGAGAAACGTGGTAGAAAGAGGCAAGCTCTCGGTAATCTGAAATTCACGTGAGAAACCGCTAATTGGAATTACTCGGCCGTTGAAGAACCATTAATCAGATATGGCTTCGAATTCGAATGGATTGTATCCGCGGCAAAATTTCGAGAATTTTCAGCGGTGCAATACTGGGAATTAAACGTCGCGATTTTCAAACGTCGGTTTTGCTCGTTTACGCTGCGATTTGAATTTAGGAACTCGCGAATTTAATTTTAATCGGTCATCGTGTGTGTATTTCCTATTTTCCTATTTTCCTATTTTCCTATTTTCCTATCTTTTGCGACAATTTTCAGTAACGATGTTAGGTGTAATTTTATTTTTGTGACGAGTGTTGTTTGTTTTTTTGGATTTTCGCATAGATCTTTTCATATTTGTTCGTGTGAGATTCGAAAACATCGCAATGTCTCTTTATTTTCTTTAGCTTATGCTATTATTCTCACGTACAAATACCGTTTTCATAGTTTCTCATGCGAAATCAGGGACGTGATATACCCGTATAATTATCGACAAAGCGTTTTCATAATACCCTATGTAAAAATCCGAAACGTCATTATATACTCGTTATACAGCCTACTTCGTTACTTTCTCCGGCGTATCTCGGCATTTCCACTTGCAAATACCGTTTCCATTGCTTTTCATGAATAATCAAAACCTCCACGCATTCGTACACTGTGAACATAATAGCCCCTGCTTACTTTTTCCAGCATACTTCGCCGTTTTCAGCTGCGAACACTGTTTTCTTAGACGCGAAATCGAGAATATTGTGTAGTTAAACACTATAAACGGCGTTTTCATTATTCTCTATAAATAATCTAAAACATTACGAATATCCTAGTCTTGGTTATTTTCTCTAACGTATCATTTTCGTAATTCTTCGCGATGAATTTAAAACGCGGTACGCTGAAACTTCCTCATTTTCAAATCTAAATACTATTTTCATAGTTCTCAGACGCGAAATGGAAGAATTTCGCTAGGAACCCAATAGTCTCTGCTTATTTCCACCTGTAGATATCGTTTCCCTAGGTCATCGCGATGAATGGGAAACAGCACTCCCTATTTTCATCCCTAAATCGCCCCTTCCGAATTTACTTCGAAGAAATCAAGTCTCTGTATATTATGAATATTCTAGTCCTAGTTATTTACTCTAATATTTTTCATAGTTCTCCGCGAAGAATCGAAAACACCATATGCTCAAACCTCCTCGCTTCGAAATGCAAATACTATTTTCATAGTTCTCAGACGCGAAATGGAAGAATTTCATCACGAACCTAATAATCTCTGCTTATTTCTACTTGTAGACATCGTTTCTCGACTTCATCGCGTAGAATCGGAAACACCGTATGCACAAACCTCCTGATTTCCAAATGCAGATACTACTTTCATAGTTCTGAGATGCGAAATGGAAGAATTACACCACGAACCTAATAATCTCTGTTCATTTCCACCTGTAGACGTCGTTTCTCTACTTCATCGCGAAGAATCTGAAAGAGCACTCACTATTTTCATCTCTAAATTACGTCCCTTCGGAATTTACCTCGAAGAAATCAAGTCCCCGTATATTATGAACATCCTAGTCCTAGTTATTTTCTCTAACATATCATTTTTATAATTCTTCGCGAAGAATCGAAAACCTCCTCCTCATTTCCAAGTGTAAATATTATCTTCATAGTTCTCAAACGCGAAATGGAAGAATTTCACCACGAACCTAATAATCTCTGCTTATTTCCACCTGTAGACATCGTTTCCCTAGTTCATCGTGAAGAATCGGAAACACCGTATGCTCAAACTTCCTCATTTTCAAATGCAGATGCCATTGTCATAGTTCTCAGGCGCGAAATGGAAGAATTTCACCACGAACCTAACAATCTCTGATCATTTCCACCTGTAGACATCGTTTCTCTTCTTCATCGCGAAGAATCGGAAACACCGTATGCTCAAACTTCCTCATTTTCAAATGCAGATGCCATTTTCATAGTTCTCAGGCGCGAAATGGAAGAATTTCACCACGAACCTAACAATCTCTCATCATTTCCACCTGTAGACATCATTTCTCTACTTCATCGCGAAGAATCGGAAACACCGTATGCTCAAACCTCTTCATTTCCAAATGCAGATACTACTTTCATAGTTCTGAGACGCGAAATGGAAGAATTTCACCACGAACCTAACAATCTCTGCTCATTTCCACCTGTAGACATCGTTTCTCTACTTCATCGCAAAGAATCGAAACTATTATTTTCATCCCTAAATTACGTCCCTAAATTTACCTGGAAGAAATCGAGAGCATCCTGTATATACACTGCGTGCAGCTGAATTCCGAGTAATAACGAGGCGTCGCGGGATTCGCGAGTTTGGGCGCGAAGAACGGAGAGGCGTCGTGCGTATCACTATCGAGCGGCGATTCGCGGCCTCGCGGGCCTCGGCTTTACGTAATCGCGATTAAGCGCGTCCTTGCGGACGTATCTGTCCGGCTCGTCACGCGACACGCGCCATTGCTTCGAGAATTTTCAGCGCGCGTCCCGCGGCCGCGCGGCGAGCGTAAAAAAACCGGTTCCGGCGGCGGCTCGCCTCGAAACTCCAAGCCACGCCGTGAAATATAGCGCCGATCCTGGGCCCCGGCCTTCCCGCCGCGATTCCTCCTCTTCTCCGCTTCTGCCCGCTCGCGGCTGCCACGCTTCTTCCGCCTGTTTCTCCTTTTTCCATTCCTCTCCTCTCCGTTTAATTATCGCAAACGCTCGGCCAAGGGAGGTGGACACGGTGAATCGAAGAAATCGTTCTTCCACAGATCGTTCGAGTTTACGCAATGCGAATCGCGGTCAATTCTACCGGTATATCATTCTTCTCGCCGCTTTCCACAAAGATTGCAGCCAGTTTTATCCGAGAATCGAAAATTCCAGCCAAATTTCCAAATATATCGCACGATTTTTCCGTTTTTTTCAGATTTTTCCGGCTTTTTTCTACTCGCGATCGATGTCTGGAAGCGTTCCAGAGAAAGTTAGCGAGTTTTATTTGAAAATCGATGCAATGAAAATTGTAGCCGAGTTTCTGGATATAACCCGACGTTTCTTCCGTTTCCCCGTGATTTTTTGGAGCAATTTTATTTACGTTCGATGGCTAGAATCGTTTCAGAGAAATAGATAGTAGGGAAATTAGCGAATTTTATTCGAGAATCGGTGAATTGAAAATAGTAATCGAATTTATAGCCATTTTCGAGGTTTCCTTCATTTATTCGTGATCTATGGGTTTCTTTCATTCGAATTCGATGATTGAAAGGAAATTCTAAGAAGAAGTAGGTAATGAGACAATTCTTTTTACTCTTTGAAAACTTACGGAATCAAAAGTAACGGTCGAAATTATACGTTCGCATTCTGGATAATTTAAAACTCATCCAAGAAGCGTCCAAGAAAAAAATCACCACGATCTCACTAGGAAATTACTCTGATTGCAATGGATAACTGAAATCGACGCGTGTTGTCCTGAAAATTCCTGAAAATTGTACCAACGACACGAGTGGTCCCGAAGGAGAAACTTAAAACTTCTCGCGGCTATTGTTCCGCTTTAATTGAACATCATTAGCGTGGTATTAGGGCAATCGCGAGTAATATTAGTCGTAGCAACGCGTCGAATCCTCGTTGATCACCGATAGAGGATGTACCGAAATTTATGCAGGAATCTCGGCCGCATTCCGTCAACATGGCGACTCTGGAACGTGACCTAGCGAACCTTCCTCGCTCCATTCGATCCGATTATCCGCTCTATATCCAACAGAATCACCAATTTTCCTATTCTCCACTAATAGCCCTTTCTACGATAAACCCTCCTAATTAACAAAATTTATTTTTCCCGTTTTATCCTGTATTTTCATCAATTTTTTCATCGCAACGTCTCTATCTTCATATTCTCTTTATGAGAACTCGCTTCCTAAAATCTCTAAATTGCATTTCGCGATGGTAAATTTTGTTCTGTTTCATTTATTTATCCATTGAGAAGATATCGTTTAAATAAATCTCGTTACGTTTCACCGGAACTTCTGTAAATTCGCAGGTTTTCGTTCGAATTCCGAATTATTCGCGCAGCCAGATGTTATTCGAGGAGAGTGCAGTGGAAGGGTAACTTAATGATCCTAAAAGCACTTTTTCAGCCGAGTCTGGGGAAAGCTGCGGTGTTTTAAGGTTCTGAAACGTTCACGTGCCCGTGGATTGTTCGCCGACCACCCGATACGTGGCGGACGAAAAGGACTTCACCGACTTCAAAAGAAGGAATACATTATGCTCTGGCAGCCGGCCAAGAAAATCGCTCCGCGCTCGCCCGGCGTTCTCGCCGTGCAAACCGAACTTCGCGGTATCCACGGAGTAATTAAAAATTCGCAGAAGCCGATGGACGATCCCGGTTGATTGTTCTTAGATCCACGGGAACCATGGGCTCTGTTCCGCGGGTACCCGCCCTTCGCTTAAATTCCTGCGCGATAACCCCGCGACGGCCGCGCTGGCGTACTCGCGCCATTATGCAAATTAGAATCGCGCCGATGCGATGCACGTTAAAAATATAACAACTCCGCCGTTGCATATTTCAAAGGAAAGTATATTCGCGTCCGAGCGGATATATTTGCGTCGCGGGAATATTTTTAGAAACGAAGAAAATAAGGACGACGTTTGTTACACCGCGGCGAGCGAGCTTTGCTCTTCCGACGATCGACGATGTATATTTGCATCTCGGAAAATTATCGCCGAACATTTCGAAGAGAACCTGTCGGTGTAACGCGACCGAAAAAACGTGGAGCGATAATAAATTTATATTCGAGTGGAGTTCACGCGAGAGAGACGGCGTACGTCGTTGCAATTTAGCGGCGAAACTTCAGCGCGATTTTACATTTCTAATGATGCAACGCTCGCCGGTGTACACCGGCCGTTATGAGAAGTATAAAGCTAGCGAATCACGCAGCGTCGCCGACGTCGCGACGTCTGACTCTGTGCGAATTGCCGTTGCGGTTCGTGTTTTTTAATGACGCAGACTGCACCCGCTGCGAGTCGTGTTTCTCGTTGTTTGTGGAAAATGAAACGCGTTTGATCTTAAGACGCTACGGATCAACCTCTCGTGTAAACCCAATTAATCGTCACTCTGCGAAGCTGTTTCAATTTCGACATGGAGACCTATGGGACTCGACTATGGGTCTATAGTGAACTGCCTAACGTTGACATAACCGAACGCGAACACTAAACAGAGGACTCGCAACAGTAACTCGCGCACCGTGGTACATCGGCAACGAAGCATTGCATAATGACCTAAATATCGAGCACGTACGCGACTACGCGAAACATTATGCCAAATCTCGTGGTAGAAGACCGTAATACGTCACCCTAATAGCTTTCTTGAAAGAACTGCCCGAAAAACAAAACAACGCGAGAAATCTTAAAAGAAACCAAGTCGAACGATTTAACGAGAAATTTCGAGACTCCTCTAAACATTTCGTGTTTGTATTCGTTGTGAATCGATCTTAACTGCGAAGAAATTACAACAAATCTGCTGCATCGTGATATAAACAAACGTACGATCGAATAAATTTATTCGCGACTAATATCCTGCATCGTAATACAAACACGCTAACACACGCTGCTAAATAAACAAACACGCGAGTGGATGAACGAATAAATTTATTCGCAGCCGATATCCCGTGATACAAACACGACGGTGCACTTCTAAATAAATAAACAAACATATAAGCGAATAATCGAATAAATTTATTCGCAACAAATATCCTGTACCGTGATACAAACACGCTGGCTAAATAAACGAATATACGAATATATAAACGAATATACGAATAAATAAACGAGCGAATCGATTCGCAGCGAATATCCTGGCGTTGTGATAAAAATGCACGCGCGAAATTGCTAAATAAACGGGTAAACACGCGAGACGAAGATCCGGCACGGTGAAATGGACGCGACGAAGGTGTAGTTGGAAGAAATTAGGAGAAACGGAGGATTCTGATTGCGCGTGGAGGCTGGAGGAAATTATTGGAGGAAAGACGATGGTCAGAGGGATAATCGAGTGGAGTCGGAGCGTCTCCGTGATTCGACCGGCCGCAATATGGTGACCGGCCCTCAGCGGCGCCAACAGGCATTGATTTCACGCGTGGGCCAGGATGTCGGGATATCGATCGCGCCCCCTACACCGTTTCTCGCCTTCTTTGCCGCCTTTCGATCCCTCTCCAACCGCTTTCCCCCGCGTCTTTCCTCCTTCCTTTCCCCTTTGATTTTTAATCTCCGGTAATCGAAAGCGTGCGAGCGGTATCGATTTCGCATTTCGCAAAACTCATACCCCCCTGCCCTTGCCCCTCCGTTTTCCGCCCCTGACTACACCAACGAGCGGGTAATTTACGTTTTCTCTTCGAGATATTTTGATTTGCAACGGTTTTCCTGACCGAAATCTGTAGGTAATCGTAATTGCGGTTGTAGTTGCATCGGTGGTTGATTTTCGTCAATTTTGATTACGTTTTCTGTTCGAGATATTTTGATTTCCAAGGGCTTTCCCGCCCAAAATCTTTTGATAATCGTAAATGTGATTACAGTTGCGTCGATGGTCAATTTTCGCAATATTTGTTTACGTTTTATATTCGAGATATTTTTATTTCCAAGGGTTTTACCGCCCGAAATCTTTTTGTAATTCTAATTGCGATTATAGTCGCGTCGATGGTCAATTTTCGCGATATTTGTTTACGTTCTATATTCGAAATATTTTGATTTGCAAGGGTTTTACCGCCCGAAATCTTTTTGTAATTCTAATTGCGATTATAGTCGCGTCGATGGTCGATTTTCGCGATATTTGTTTACGTTTTATATTCGAAATATTTTGATTTGCAAGGGTTTTACCGCCCAAAATCTTTAGGTAATCATAACTGCGATTATAGTCGCGTTCATGATCAATTTTCGCGATATTTGTTTACGTTTTATATTCGAAATATTTTGATTTGCAAGGGTTTTACCGCCCGAAATCTCTCGATAATAGTAAATGCGGTTATAGTCGCGTCGAGTGGTCAGTTTTGACGGTCCCCGTGATTTTCGTGCTTGTTTTATACGCGAATGCGTAGAGAAAAGATATGGGTTTTCCGCGGTATTTTTGTTTATGGGATTTTTAACGCGTTCAGAGGTAACTTCGGTATGCCTGTGCGCGATTGGCATGGATGTTTAAAGAGATATGAATTTTTGGTGAGCCGAGTAATTGCGGCTATCGCTTCGCCATTTGCAGCCGCGATCTGTGACTTTTGTTTTCTCCCTTTCCACCGAGCTTCGAATTTTTAGTGGCTATTTTATGGATGAAAGTTTCGACGGCGTGTGCATGGTATACGAGGAATATTTATTAGATAGCGCGAGTTCCACCGAATATTGTTCGCTTCCAGTGTTTGAAATATCGATGGTGTATTAAATTTGTTCATCGCTGCCGTTTGAAATATCGTATAAAATCGCGTACACCGGAGGTAAGCGTTCCGAGTGACCAATATGCCGACCTGCCGATCTATCTCTCCCAACTCTCGCCAACTTAATCGCCAACTACCGATCTCTCGAATACACCCGATCCACGGGAATAATCGTACTTTTATCTCCGAGTAACACTCTTCCAATATAAATACAGAGAAAATTTCTTCTCTAGCAAAATTTCTTTTTTCCAATCCTCCCAAGTTTCAAATATTTAACAAATATTTCAAAAGAGCCTATACAACGCTCGTTTAATAAAAAGTAAACGCGAATCTCTAGCAAAATTTCTTTTTTTCAACTCTCCCAAGCTACGAATATTCAGCGAATGCTACTTCTTCGAATTTTCTCTATTGAAACAAATACAAAACATTTCTAAATTATCTAAGAATTTTCTCTAGATTCTAAATCTCGCACGAAGTCTTCTAACTGAGACAATCTCGAATTCTTTCCATTAATCTCTCGTTTATAAAATAAAACGAAGCTTTTAAAACAAAATCAAAACATCCCTAACACCATATTCGAATATTAAACTCCCCAAAGAGTTTAAATAAGAAACGATCACGAATTTGTCAATTTTCTACGCTCCTATGCACATTCCCACGGTATCTCTAATACCAAAGTTTCGCAAATTATTAACTTATCTCACCAACACCAGACTCCACGAAAGAATCTTCGTCAAACTGCCCCACCCTCATCTCTACCCCAAGAAACGAACTGGAAACTCGGTTAACCGAAATGCGAGAAGCCGCGTAGAATGAGGGAACTTGGCCAGAAAAATAATTAAACGTGTTCCTAAGAAAACACGAATGGAAGGAAGTGGAACAGCTCTGTGCTGGCTTGCTCGATTGCCTATTCGAGCACCTGAAGCGTGTCGAGCGAAAGAGATCGGGAAACGGTAAACTGGAAGGCAGAGAGCGCGAGCGGCTGGGAAGCAAAGAGGAAACCAGGCAGTTCGTAAATTCGCGTTTTATCGGAGGCGAGTGGGAAAAATGAAAGGACGAATCGCGGCGTCGCGGCGTATTTCGTCNATCGCCGGCCAACGTCGGCCGATTGATAAAGGCCGGATCGCAAGCAACGGCCTGGTTTATTAAGATCCGCGGCGCGATATTTACGGGGTGACTGGAGGCGATCGAGGGGGCGATCGAGGGGGCGACCGAGGAGGCGTAATCGGGGCCCTGGAACGGTCGTGGAACGGTCGTGGAACGGTCGTGGAACGCGTCGCTTTCCGATAAGCCGGCCAGCGGGTTTCACGAGGTCGTGAATCGACGATTCATCGATAAGCCACTGATACGCCGCAATCTCTTCCCCAGTGCTAATAATAATATTAGGTTGGTGCATGCGAGATGTCGTTTATCCGCGGCCTGGAATTACCGCGCCACGCCTTCGATTTCGCCGAGAGAGAAAGAGAGAGAGAGAGAAGCCTTCGCGAGCCACTTTAACCCCGTGTAATACCGTGTGATTTCCAAGTTACACACTTCGGCCTTTAGTTCCTGCTTCGTTTATTTATCGCACCCTTATCGCCCTTCAATTATTATTTCCCCCTTACACGACTCCGTGGCCATTTTCTTTCGCGTTAGAAATTTCGATGATTTTACCTCCTAGACGCAGACCAATTTTGTGAATTTAGTACGTTAAATTCGAGATAAGGTGATTATCGTAGATGATATCCTTTTTAAATTAATATTAGAATTGTTTCAAAGTGATATTATTTAGTGAAACTATTCTATGATGAATCGTAATTTTAAAAATGTAATTTTAACCTCTTGGTTACGTTGAGTGCCTATAGGCGCTTAGAAATTTTGCGTTTGTGATACTGAGATAGGCACCCACTTTTTTATCAACAGTTCTTTCCTAAGGATTGAAAAGTTTTTTAGAAAAGAGTTATGACGGTGTGTTATAACATTTGTCATTTGTATTTTTGCCTTTGTAGATAAGGAATGGATAAAAGACTATATAAAGCGGCTTTAGCTTTGTTTTTTTATAAGTAGAAATATCTGAATTTTTATTATAATAAATGAGACCGTAATCTCATTTCTCAGAAAAAATCTACGTAGCGAAAAGGTTAAACGTGTGTGTCAATATTCGAGGTATGAATAGGTATATTAGGATGTATAAAATTTGAACGATTTTTGTCGTAAATTGGGGGTGAATTGTTTGTGAATAAAATACACGTTGGGATTATGGGTTTGTAATTGTAAAATAATTGTGATTTATCTATTCTATATATCTTTTAAATCTTTTATTAATGCAGAAAGAAAGAAAATATCGAGAGTGAATCCCTAATATTAACTTAACGTTTATAAAAACATTCGGAATGTATGTTTTATAAACTATTTATTTACATCGTGTATCCTAAATTGATTTTTCGAATTTACAGGATTATTTTTTCAACAGATCGATGGTTAGAAATTAGGTAGCTACAAATTCGCGTTATAAATCCACGTGGAGCAGAGTAGCTTGCCTGGAGGATCCGTTTCGCTCCTTTCTTCCCGTTAACCGTTTCCGGTTTACCAGCGTTTTCCATGGCCGGAGTTAATCATCGCGGTTCCTTTCATCGTGGCCAGCACCGATGCGAAAGAGGCCTCGAAATAACGTGTCGTGACCCCGATATGCTTGGCTCGCGGCCCGATTTTCCTTCCGATATCTCTTCCCTGGAAAACCACCCCTGGAAACCACCCCGCGCGCTGTTCTTCAGCTCGCCGACGCTGCTTCTCTTTCGAATAATTCGCGGATCCCGACTTTTCCGGCGAACATCCGTTCTGAACGGATTACCGTGTCCCAATTGCAAGTTTTCGAATTTTAGGAAAAAATAATGCCGGAATAATAACGAAAAGTTCGTATAAAACACTTAGAAATTAAAAGAGATAGACGTCATGGGCCTGTAAAGGATTTTGGGCCCTAAAAACCTTTGCTATTATGTGTCAAAGTGTTGTCAAGGGGTTTAAAAGGTATTTTGAGATTTAAACATCGATTTTTCTTCTTGTTTTTGTCTTTTAGTCGGTGAAAATAGGAAGGAATATCGGATTTCGAAATTTACGGTTCGTCTCGGTGAAGATCTCGAAATTTCGAGATCAGAATTTCGAGTTAATCGATAGCGTCGCTAGAGTTACAAAATGGTGCCACCGGAATATTGGAATTGCACGGTTGGAACAGTAGAATTATAGGCTAATTATAATATCCTATTGTTGGAATATCGGAATTGCAGGATTAGAGTATCGAAGTCGTGCCGATAGAGTCGCAGAATAGTAGTATTAGTATTTTAAAATTGAACAAATTTGTTATTAAATCCGCTAGAACGAAGCAACATTCCTTCGTATCTGCCAAACGAATATTCGCGAATTACACGCGTGTTTGGTTCAAATTTAGGACACGCAGAATTATTCGCAGAATTTCGCGCGATGTCTCCGAAATTTGGAAATTCCGAAATTTTTTACCCTTTGAAACGACGCGTGTAAAATTATCGCTTAATTCGACAAAGGGTAATTTCTCTACGAATCGCGTTAAAAGCTTAAGTCTGCGAATTTAACGGCTAAATCGCCGGTTTAATGGTTTAATTTCGTAGAGTCACGTGCCGGTACGTCGAAAATTAAAATCTTCACAGGGAATTCGAGGGTGAATTAAGCTTTCGATGCTACAGGCCGGTGTACACGACCAGTGAAACGTCATTAACGTGAAGTATGGACGTGTTTGAAACGGGAAAAGTGCTTTGAAGTGAAAAAAAAAGTATTTTGTCTACTTTGCCATCGTTCCTCGCGATCCAACTCGTTGTCCCATTTCGCCGGCTGTTTTTAATGAAACAAGACTTCCGAGCGAGAGGCTACGCCCCTTGAAATTTGCATAGACACGCGGCAGAGCGAAATTATCAAAACCGTCGAAGAACCGGCCGGAAAATTTAAAATACCTTGCGCAAATATTGAAATTGGATATTGAAATCTCGAAGATGGGAAATGTTAAAAAATAGCAAATGAGAATTGAAGGTATCGATCGTGGAATAGGGGTTGAAAATTCGCGGTATCAAGTTTTGTAATCGAATAAAAAAATTTGAAAAGGAATTTTGGATAATTTAAATTATTTCCACTTGTACTGTCTGTCCTATCGAAACTATACGAAGCGAATCATTATCAAATTTGACATTTATAATTTATTTTAGACTTACAAATTTGGAAGTTTCTAGATTTTTATTCCACTATCAGTATTTTGAGACCGATGTAGATAAGACACCTAATTTCGCTACACGGTGACTGTTTTTAGAAAGAATCTTTATGTAACAGTCTCTACACCAATCGTTTTCGAAGTCTTATCAACCCTTGTTGCGGAGTTGTTCGTGTTTTTAACGAGATAATCTCGAGTACCGGAATGTCGAAGATACCGCGTTAACCGAATATTTCTGAATACGTTGGAGAACTGCTGGAAATTCCATTCGACGATAATTATTTCAACAGAGGGAGAGAGAAAGAGAGAGTAATGCTCGACAAACAGTTATTTGTTTTAATTACCGCTTAATTGCGCCATTTCTGGTTTTAATTGAAACGTGCGATGGCAGGTCGAATAATTTTACGAAAAAATTCTATGCAAAAGTAATTCCTGTTTCCGCCCGGGATCGAACCGGGGACCTTCCGCGTGTTAGGCGGATGTGATGACCACTACACCACGGAAACGTCGTTGCAACCCTTTCTCTTAACAACGCAGCGGATGTACGCTAAATCAAACATTGTACCAATACAAATTTCTTAAATTTATTCGACACATCTTGTGAAATTTGTCTAATTCGTTAATCGATACTTCTATCACTTGACGAAATTTTAATCGTAAATTTTTTTTAATTAAATATCATCGATACGACGAGGAAAATTGGATTCGAAGTAACGAGACATTTATTAATTGCGAAACACGTATTACGGTGAGTAGGAATATAGTTATAAATTATAGCGTTTTGTAAATATATGTAGCATTTTGGTAAATTAAAGTTGTTATAAAAGTATTTTGAGATGGTTTGGAGGCAGTTAATATAAAAAAAAAATGCAAAAATTAAATGTTTCCGCCCGGGATCGAACTGGGGACCTTCCGCGTGTTAGGCGGATGTGATAACCACTACACCACGGAAACGTGATGTGTACCGTCTACCAACACATATCTGATTTTCTGTATTTACATATATTTATTTCTTTATTATTTATTTATTTTTTACCAAACATATATCTCTGTTACTGAATACTGATGTACTTAAACGTTGGG
>NIJG01000161.1:7145775-7168665 GCA_002201625.1 Euglossa dilemma
CTTAAAATAATCGACTTTTAAAAATTAACTGTAATTGGATTAATATTTGATGTAGATTCAATTGTATATTGTTAACTGTAAAATCGTACGAATTTAAATAGAAGAAATTAATTAATCAAATAGAGGAATGCAAATTTAAAATTTGTTTATGAAATTCGCATTACGTGCTGGATAGTATTGAAAGAAGGGATAAGAGGCATTCTCGTTAAATCGTACTTACAAAGAGAAATTCGAGAACTCGGAAAGTACAAAATACTCGAAACAAGAAGCAGAAGAATGGTAGAAGCGAACGAGGTCGAAGTTCTAACGAAACTTCACTTGGCTCTGTGAAAATCTCGCAATTAACCCTTCACTCTCGAAAGTCATCGAAAAAGCTCCATTGAAACTTTCCCGCGAAAATTGTCACTTTAAAGTTCCATAGCCGTGAAATCAGCCGCAGAGATATTTTAATTAGATCGCAGCCGTACGTTCCGAAGCATCGAAGGAACATCTTCCGATAAATGTTTCGATTAAAATCGCGAATTATAGCTTGACAAGAGTCTTGAAAATTAGTTAGACAGCTAACGCGATTTGAATGCCTAAAAATCTTAAAATTCCTAATTTCTTTAATCATAGGAGAATTCTCCGCTTTTCTGTATCAAATTAAAATTAAAATTTAGTACTCCGAAAATATTACGATATTTTTTGTGAGTCTGTAAAATATAGCTAGTATCTTATCAAATTTTCAACTTGCAGCGAAATGGATAAGCGAAATCGGGGTCAGAAGAAATTAATAGGTACCATTTTCTCTCGCAGCCGAATTTTACTTCTCTCTCTTTCGCTCACTATTTTTACGCCATAATATGAATCATTCGAAGCTTTTCACAGCGGTGACGACTGTGCGAATTCGGCAGAATTACATTCTTAATTATGCACTGCATACGGGATTTCACACTGACACCGTATTTTTCCACGACTTCGGTACGTTTTTAAAATCCGGTGTTCCACATCGCGAACATTTACCCCGATGTTATACTATATTTCCTCGATTCAAATTCAATAGCAGGGAAATACAAACGTAATATTCTTCCTTTCTGTCGAACACGCGAAGGATTAACCAAATTCGGTTCTATAAAGAAAATAATCTAACACTGTTTTCTATCTTGGGCAAATTCAAATTAATGGTACGACTATTATCTTTCACGCAATCCTTCCTATGTGGTATAAAATGTATAATTTCTGCTATTCTAAAAAGAAAATAATACAGCATTTTATCCAAATGCAATATAATCCAGTTTCTACCACTCGGCATTGACAAGATTAATCAAATTCGACGTCAAAAAGAATACAATCGAATAATGATCTATTTGATTCAGATCGAAATTAACAATGGCACGAAATTGTTCGTTTAATTCTTTCTAAGCAACGAACAATATAATTTTCTACCCTTCAGGAGAGGAAGAATGAATCAAACTTTGCACTAGAAAGTAAATAATCCAATATACGTATTCTTATCCAAATCCAGTACAATCCTTTCCAAGTAACGCAACCCAATTTCTATCATGCAACAATGACAGGATTAATCTAACTCGACGGCAAGAAGAAAACAATCGAACACGGCTCTTCCTTCTTCGCAACGAACAACACACAATTTCTATCATCCACCATATGAAGAATCAATCAAAATTCGCGTTAAAAATAAAGTAATCCAATAGTATGTACGTATTCTTATCCAAATCCAATACGATTGTACTCAAGCAACCTAACTCAATTCCTACCACCTAACGACGACAAGATTAATCAAACTCGACGCCAGGAAGAAAACAATCAAACACGGCTCTACCTTCTACGCAACGAACAACATACAATTTCTATCATCCACTATATGAAGAATCAATCAAAATTCGCGTTAAAAATAAAGTAATCCAATAGTATGTACGTATTCTTATCCAAATCCAATACGATTGTACTCAAGTAACCCAACTCAATTCCTACCACCTAACAATGACAAGATTAACCCATTTGTATGATCGTTCTGAAAGGAGTCTTCCAAGACTTTCAATGAAATTAAATGTAACAAACGAAATTATACATATATTAAAACAACATCATTCTATATGATGCTATAGTATAAATATCTATTCTTTTACATAGTTGTGTGATACATAAATTTAAAATAGACAAGCAACAATTATTGAATGCGGATTATTCTGCTTAATGATACAAATTGGTTAATCAAACTCTACGCCAGGAAGAAAACAATCGAACACGGTTCCATCTTCTACGCAACGAACAACACACAATTTCTACCATTCACCATAGAAAGAATCAATCGAAATCAGCTGCAGATAAAAGAAAATCCATCGCCGCGTATTTTATCTTTCCCGATCTCGAATTAACAAGACCAGGACCCTCTAGACGCGAGATTCCCACGAGCGAGCCAGGATTTCTACCACCCATCGTCGAAAGGGTTAATGAAAATCGGCGCTGGAAGGAAGTGGCGTGTCATTCGACGCAGAGCAGCATCGTAAATCGAAGATCCACCCGGCGGCCGACCAATCAGCGCGGCGCACGAAATCACCGGCAGGCTGCTGCGGACCAGCACAGCGTCCTGTTCCTCTGATCCTTTCACGGGCCTTCTATTGTCCTTGACGGGCCTCCACTCCCACGCGTTCCTCGCGTTCTCGTCCCGAAAACCCGCCGCGACCCTTCCCCGCCCCGCCGCCTCGGGAGCCATCGCGATCCTTCGACTCCGGGGGAAGGATCCTGCCGCGCAAGGACGAAAATCCCACGCGTCTATGCTCTCCTGGTAAATATTGGCTCGCGCTCCACCGACTTGCTCGAGTTCTCACCGCTCTCTCCCGCCTTTCCCCGAGGATTCTGCCTCTTCTTGGGAACTCCAGGTCTCCATAGACTTCCTCGCAACGATAAAACTGCGTCGCGGATCTCGGTATTATCGTGGAATCGAGAACCCTTCGGTTTTCTTTCGTCCTACGCTCATTTGTACTCTTTCACCGCGAGTTTCCTTCATCCTCGTGGTATTTATTCGCGAGAATGTTCGTAGAGTTAGATATAGTATTGGATTTTCTATGTAATGTTCTTATATTTGGTCGAAGAGTATTATAATAATACTAACCACGGAATTGTTTGTTCCCACCGATCTCTTTCGCCTTTCCCCGAGGATTCTGCCTCTTCTTGGGAACACCGGGTCTCCATAGACTTCCTCGCAACGATAAAACTGCGTCGCGGATCTCGGTATTACCGTGGAATCGAGAATCCTTCGGTTTTCTTTCGTCCTACGCTCATTTGTACTCTTTCATCGCGAGTTTCCTTCGTCGGCGTGGTATTTATCCGCGAAAATGTTCGTAAAGTTAGATATAGTATTGGATTTTCTACGCAATGTTCTTATATTTGATCGAAGAGTATTATAATAATACTAACCACGGAATTGTTTGTTCCCACCGCTCTATCCTGCCTTTCCCCGAGGATTCTGCCTCTTCTTGGGAACACCGGGTCTCCATAGACTTCCTCGCAACGATAAAACTGCGTCGCGGATCTCGGTATTACCGCGGAATCGAGAATCATTTGGTGTCCCTTCATTGTATGCTCATTTGAAACTCTTTCACCGTAAGTTTCTTTCGTCGTCGTGGTATTTATCCGCGAGAATGTTCGTAAAGTTAGGTATAGAGAAGCAAGGTCAGTGTTTTCTACGCAATGTTGTTATACTTGGTCGAAGGGTATTATAATATTAACGACGGAATTGTTCGTTCCCACCGCTCTCTTCCGTCTTTCACCGAGGATTCTTCTTCTCCTTTGCTTCTTCGGGAACATCCGCTCTGCATGGACTTCCGATAAAACTGCGTCACGGATCTCGGTATTACTGCGGAATCGAGAATCCTTGGGTGTTCTTTCGTCCTACGTTCATTTGTACTCTTTCATCGCGAGTTTCATTCGTCGGCTTGGTATTTATCCGCGAGAATGTTCGTTAGTAAGTTTCCTACACAATATATTTGGTCGAAGGGTATTATAATATTAACCACGGAATTGTTTGTTTCCACCGCCCTCTCCTGCCTTTCTTCGAGGATTCTTCATCTTCTTTGCTTCTTCGGGAACACCCGCTCTCCATGGACTTCCTCGCAACGATAAAACTGCGTCGCGGTTCTCGGTATTACCGCGGAATCGAGAATCCTTCGGTGCTCTTTCATTCTACGCCCATTCATATTCTTTTATCGCGAATTTCCTTCGTTGGCGTGGTATTTATCCGCGAGAATGTTCGTAGAGTTAAGTATAGTACTGAGTTTTGTATGTAATGTTCTTACATTTGGTGGAAGAGTATTATAACAATATTAACCACGGAATTGTTTGTTCCCACCGATCTCTTCCGCCTTTCCCCGAGGATTCTGCCTCTTTCCTGGGAACACTCGCTCTTCGGGTCTCCATAGACTTCCTCGCAACGATAAAACTGCGTCGCGGATTTCGGTATTACCACGGAATCGAGAATCCTTCGATGTTGTTTCATTCTACGCTCATTGGTACTCTTTCATCGTGAGTTTTCTTCGTCGTCGTGGTATTCATCCGCGAGAATATTCGTAGAGTTAGTTAGTAAGTTTCCTACGCGATATATTTGTTCGAAGAGTATTATAATATTAATCACGGAATTGTTTGTTCCCACCGCTCTCTCCTGCCTTTCCCCGAGGATCCTCCTTCTCCTTTGTCTCTCCTCGGAAACACTCGGTCTCCGGGTCTCCACGGACTTCCTCGCAACGATAAAACTACATTGCGAATCTCGGTATTCGGATCTAAATTTCCCTTTTCCCAATTAAAAACGAGTACTTGATTTTCAAAAAAATTGCGTTCATTTGTATTTAACGCTAGACCTATCAAAGGATTTACAGTGATTTCTTTGAGATACGTTAATTATAAATTTCTGGAAATATATCAACTGCTTCTGTCAGAATTTATGCTTGCTTTCATTCAGATCGAAATACAATTATTTACAGTTACCCTAGTACGATTTCAATTATCATCGTTTGTGTAAGGTATATGTAACCAATCAATATTGGTCTGTAGATCTACTGTTAATATATTTACTCAGTATTACTAACATTGCTATTATCTATGCACGCAATGTCTGCATCCGTAGTTCCAGCGTTGAAACGTTTACCACAGGAAATGCAGTTCGTGTATCCGGTAAATTGTGACAGAAAATTCTGTACCACTATTTCTGATAAACAAAACGCAGAATCGTCCGCATTACCAAAACTCTCGTATCACGGATCTGTTTCTAAGCATCCCTTTAGCCAAAACTGCGAAAGTGAAATTACAAATGCCGAGTCTCCGGAAGAGGATCAGCCGGGCTGGCTGCACTTGAACAAAGCTGCAGGCGTGTGTTGGCCATCGGGGATGAAAGGAGCCTGGGAATTTCGCGGGATAATGGACAGCTCGTGCGAAGAAAAGGGGTGCAGCGGGAGATAAAAAGCGTTGGATGGGGATGGCATAAGCGCCGGCGCCAAACGACTGGCAACAGTCGATAAACAGAGCGGCTGGTATCGGACCACCCTCCTGGCCAGCGCGAAAGCTTCGTAAAGCCCAATGACATAAAACGTAACAGGAGTGACGGGCCAGGCCGCCTTTCGGGTTGGATCACGAGGAATCCACCGCGAAGGAGACCGTTTTATTAACCAACCACGACGAGCCTAACTCTCGTCGCTCCTGTTCCATCGATTTCCCGATTTTCTCCTTTTATCCTCCTTCCAATAGTCCAACTACGATAAAGCAACTATTGGATGCTGCGTATCAAGTCGGATTTTTATCAGCCTAACAGGAAAAATTCGGAAATGGAAAAAAAAACGGAAGAAATTCTTAGACAAAAATTTTCGTCTTCTGATATTACAAATTAAGACCACGATTCAAATTTTGACGAATATTTTGTTTAACACTAACTAGGTTTACGGGTGGTTTTTGTTTGTCTATTTCTACGGACATCAGTTAGATTTAAAGGTAAAGGAAACCAGATATTTTCTTTTAAAAATAAACGACGGATTTAATTAGAAAATAACCGCAATATTAACACTAGGTTTACGGGACCCGTGAATTTGACAGATGTGTTTCTCCATTTCTACGATATTACCAGATATAATTAGCTTGTATTAAGTCTGTTAATATTGCGATTATTTTCTAATTATATCCATCGTTTGTTTTTTAAAGAAAATATCTGGTTTCTTTTACCCTTAAGTCTAACGAGTGTCCGTAGAAATAGGTAAACTATTACCGCTCGTAAACCTAGTGTTAACAGACTTAATATAAGTTAATTGTATCTGGTAATATCGTACAAATGGAGCAACCGTCAGATTGACGAGTCCCGTACACCTAGTGTTAACACATTGAGCCCGGAGTAAGTCCCTAGGGACTGACGGTGAACTTTTCGTTTATGGAATTGACAATGTACTTTTCATTTGGCTGGCAGCAGACCGTGAGATTCACAGTGTCAAAATTCAAAAATAAACGGAATGTTATAACAGATGTTCAAAAGTTAACTTTCTGCAGCATTGCACGAATCAACAGGCACAAGTTGCATTATTTTCATAGACCAAACGAATACAGATCGACGTTGTGTGCAGCACTCAAAGTGTTAACACTAAACCTACCATGATTTAAATCACTATTTTCCAAATTTTAATTAAAAATTTCGCGTTCAACTTTATTATCTTTAATCACTCTTCTTCGCGAATTTTCTTTCAATATACGTATAGTTATTTTCACAATGTCTCGTGGTATTTTATTTTTGAAGCTTCTACTTCTTTCCTATTCATTTCCTAGTCATTTTGATTGTGGTAGGTTTAGTGTTAAACGTGTTACGTTTAGAGCTAGGCTATTCGGTTGTTGATGAAACAATCGCGGTTTACATCGAGGGTTAATTGGATTGAAATTTTGATTAGCGTAGTGTCCTCGTTAAGACAATAATCGCGCGTAATTTCAAGCGATTCGACGTTCTCCTGGTGCGACTTGATTCGATAAAAGAGTTATTTGGAGGGATGTTTGTATAGGCGAGAGTATTATTAACCGATCGGTTTATTTTAGACACAGCCATCTGCTACTCTTCCACGGATAGTTCCTTGACTTGTCAGCTTGTTTCCGAACCCATCGATCCCACACGGGAGAAGGTTTCCGATCACAGGAAAGTAAAACCAGCCCCGAGGCTCTCCTCAAACATCCTCGGCAAAGAAACGGAACCAGCGTCGACGTTAATAAGTAAGATCCACTTAGACGCGGGACCACGACGCTAATAAACGACGCGACCAAATATCGACGCGTATCGGACCATCCTTGGTCGATTTTGAATTTTTTAGTTGTATAATCTTCGTAGAAATTCTCTTTAACCTCATTCCTCCTTCTCGTCCTTTCTCCTAATTTCTCTCAGCCCTGTCGAATACTTTGGAAAGAAAATATTAACCCTTTGCACTCGGTGATTTTTTGGTTAAAGAAGAGTAGAAATTTATAGATTTTTTGTCATAAAACTGACGTAAATTTTTTAAATGGTAAATAAAGAATCGTATAATAATTAATGTATAGAATTATTTGATTTCGATATTTCGCATATTGTTATATTAGCTTAAATTTAGTATATCAATTAATATAGGTCTTCAAAATTTCATGGTGACTGATAGTCGCCACTCGAGTGCAAAGGGTTAATCTTGAAGTGAAAATTATGAAATCTATCGTGAAATAGAAAACGGTGTAATCTCAGATTTAAAATTTCTACAATAATCACCTCTCTTTTTATAAAAAATAATCCAAGCAATTCTCTTTCAACAATTTTTGGAAAAATTTCTAAATATCTTCTTGATATTTAACCCTTTGCACTCGAGAGGCGCCATTTAATCAGGTTCTAAAGATCGATATTAATTGATATATAAAATTTAAAATTATCCACCGATGCGTGGAATATCGAGATAAAATAATTCCATGTCTTAATTTTCATTGGATTTCTTATTTACCGTTTTAACAATATCGTTAACTTTATGATAGATGATTTTCAAATTACTATTTTCCCGTAACGAAAAAATTATCGAGTGCAAAGGGTTAATAATAGGGGAAGATATATAAAACACGAGGGGACTACCAGAAAAATTTTTCTAAAAATTAGATATCTAGATTATGAGCTCGAGGTAGCATCGAACAGCAAAGTGCCGATCGAATTTTAAATTAGAATTTATTTAGATTTCAGAGAACCACCATTAAAAAAATCAAAGAAATTCTTTCGTTTAATATCTTTAATTATAATCCTAGAGTGAAATACGTTACACGATCTCTTCGCACGTCTCTTCAAACGAACTTACACAGCCCGATTACGTCACATTCGCGTTTATGGCTATTTTTGCACGCGATTTATCCGCGGAAACGCGGAAATTTTTCTGCAGCTTCGCTTTCGTAGGCTCTCGAAGACCGATCGTTTCTCCAGCAGGAATTACGACGGGACGCTAATTGAAAATCGCGAAATTTGGATAATTAGTTTCACGACGATTCGTAAATGAAGCACGGGGTTTCGTAATGCAGATGGTTTTGTATGAAAATTGTTTGTTAGCGCGTTTAACGGGTAATGGAAATTTGAGCAGCGACGCGCGCGTTAATGAATGCCCATGCATCGTTATTATATTCATATACAGGATACTCTTATGTAAGGTTGACCCATTTTGATCTCTGCACGCGATTATCGCCCCGGCTATCCACGGGATTACTATTGGAAAACGTATTTACCCCGTTTCTAATTTTATAATTAACCTTCTGTTACTATTCTCGCGTTAGACGGATCCAGTCTCGCTAATTGAAATTCACCCGCTGCATCACCTGAAACAGAAATACCACGTGGTTAGTCGGTGAACTCTTAAAAAAGTGAAAAAGTTGGAAAAATTGAAATGAGGAAAAAGGTTATTTAAATTGCGACCTCGCGCTCGCGTATTTTCACGCAATGAACACGTTATGGGGCCCTTAGTATTTTCAGGAATTACGTTGAAAATTTGGAAAAACATGTAAGGACACAGTTGCTTGGCATAAAAGAATAAAAATATAGTTTAATTCTGAAATATATATTTCTTTCGAGTTAAAACCACTTCGTATTTCTTTTTAATTCCAGATTCAAACGATTTCTTATCTTGATGATCCTAACTCTGCTAAAACTATGACACTCTTCTATTTCTATTTTAATTTTTCACTCCATTTTCTTATATATTCCAGGAACGTTGTACTATCGATCTAAGCAATATAAAATCATTATCCTGCAAACATCGGGATCCTTAATCGCAAATTTCACGCGAAACTGGTCCAAACATCCTCTCCCAATTGGTCCAAATTTATTTCGCGAGAATAACAGGAAAAACGCGTCGCAGTTTCCGGATAAAGGAGCGGAAAGCACGCGACCTGGTGGCCCGAAGTTGTGAAAACCGTGCCATTTCCCGAACCGATCGCAACGCGGAGCTGGTTCCTCCGCAAGCTCCGCCTATCATACCCGGCACAGCTCGAATTCAGGCGTCCCGGAGCGGTGGGATTCCGTCGACGACGAAACGACGGGATTCCAGGCCGGCTGACAGCCTCGAAATCAATTTCCAAATGGACGCCGGGGATCCAGCGTCCGGATCCCGTGGATCGAAGGCGTCCGCGGCATCCTACGATTCCGCTCGCGAGTCGCCGCACGAATTTGTCGAGCGGAAATACCGCCTTTTATCCCCCACCCCGTGGCCCTGTTACTTGGAACGCTTCCAAAAGTGATTTGCATCTAACGAAGCCACTTTGTTCTCGCGCGACGTGGCCTTTCTTCCCGGCGCACGGCCATCCGGCCAACAGCCACGTAAATATCGGAAGGAATTGCATCGCGAGAGAAGATTGCCGCGCGGAATTGTGTTTCCCAACGTCCTGCGACCTCTCCTTCGACAGTTTTACACGGTCCTGCATTCCCCGGACTCTTTCGTCCACGAGGATCAGGGGTCTCATCTTTCGGGGTGGAAAACGAAACCTTTTTTAATTTTTAATTTTATCGTATTTTCTTAGGTTCGAATGACTTTGTCGAATTATTTGGATGATAGAGTGGTTAATTACGTTTAAAAATTCGTCGAAATTATGGATTTGAAGTCATGAAGCGTGGAGTTAATCTATTTAGCGCACGAGGGACCCAATTATTGTAATAACTTGGGGTTTGATTCTCTCTTTTTTATTTTCGCGACTTTTACCGTATTTTTTCAGATTCGAATGATTATGTTGAATTATTCGGAGGATAGAGTGGTTAATTTCGTTTAAAAAATTCGTCGAAATTCTAGATTTGAAACACTGAACCAAGGAGTTAATCTGTTTGGGACACGAGGGACCTAATTATTGTATAACTTGGAGTTTGATTCTTTTTTTTTTAATTTCCTCGACTTTTACCGTATTTTTTCAGGTTCGAATAACTCTGTTGAATTATTCAGAGTAGACTGGTTTATTCCGTTAAAAAAATTCGTCGAAATTATGGATTTGAAGCGTTGAACCGTGTAGTTAATCTGTTTGGGGCACGAGGGATTCAATTATTGTATTAACTTGGAGTTTGACTGATTTTTGGTGATACGTTCTTTCTTTTTTAATTTCTGAGAATTTTATTGTATTTTCTCAGGTTCGAATCATTCGGAGGATAGAGTGGTTAATTACGTTTAAAAATTCGTCGAAATTATGGATTTGAAGTCATGCGTCGTGGAGTTAATCTGTTTGGGGCACGAGGGACCTTATTATTGTAATAACTCGGAGTTTGATTCTTTCTTTATTAATTTCCGCGACATTTATGGTATTTTTTCAGGTTCGAATGACTCTGATGAATCATTCGGAGGATAGAGTAGTTAATTTCGTTTAAAAAATTCGTCGAAATTCTGGATTTTAAGCCCCGAACCGTGAAGTTAATCAATTTGGGTCACAAGGAACCCAATTATTGTACTAACTTGCAGTTTAGCTAATTTTTGTGATACGTTCCTTCTCTATCCAACGATTAGGAGCATTCAGAAGCTATATATCACGCTATAATAACCAGAAGTGTGTACTTCTTCATCCACCTGACAAAATTACGGTAAAACTCAGAAGTTCTCTTCCCGCGATTAATCGCGGCGAATTCGCGTTAGCTCGAACCAAGAGTATACCTCTTTTCGCGCGAACTCGAAATGTCAGGTTCGTTCTGTCCGCCTTTGTTGGAAGCGGTGTATGGCGGAGAAAAATGGTGGACCGGGAAAGACGTTTCCGTGGAAGAGTGGTTCCCTCGCAACCACGTGAATATTGAAAGCCCCAAGGAGGCAGGGGTGGATCACGGGGAAAGATGACGCGAGGAACGGAGAAGAGGTAACCAACAGTGTCGTAGCACGTGGTGAAAGCCTCGGCGACGGTAACCGGGGTCAAGTGCTCTGATACTAAAAGCTTTCGCGCAGTCTCCATCTAGGAATTATTAATTAACATTTACCTAACCTGACCCCTCGCGATTAATCCTCCGCGCGATAGCGTAGAAATTTTTAATCCATTCGCGTCGCGACGGAATATTTTCCTCGAACCCTTTTCCATTTCTACGAAATATACCTATACTCTTTTGCAATGAAAAATTTATTGCAAGTTTGAATAAAAATTCATCGTTATCATTACATGAGAATACACACACGCTCTTAACCGCTAATTAAAAGCTATCAATTTGAATATTTATTCCGTGAAACTCGAAAGCTAAGACAGTCACGGGAAACGGGAATTCTGAATGGATCGGAGTAGAACCCGGCCTCGACCGGAAGTGTTACGCCACTGGGAGAAGAGCGGCGGCCTGCAAGGAGACTCATTAAAACCGCGCGCCACCGGCAGATTTTTCCCGGGGAAAAATGAGCGAGAGAAGGAGAGGAGAGAGAAAGCGAGGCAAGGTGAAGGGTGCAGCGGTTGGACCACGAAAGATCGCCGGCGAAAGAGCGAACGAAACGAGAGAGTAAGAGAGAGAGAGAGAGAGGGAGAGACGGTGGCGAATAAACCGGCTTCGCTAATCCTAGATTAAGATCCGTGACGTTGGCGACACTTTCCTTGGCTTAGCGCGCTTCGGCCAGCTTCCTCTTCTGTCCGACGACGATTCCTCGGAATTCTCGGACGACCGAGAGCTTCGATTATGACGAGCATGGCGGCTCGTTAGCAGCTCGTTAGCCTCGCCTTCCACCGGAAAATCCTTAATTACTACGATCGAAACGACCAGCGCTGATTCCTCTCGTCTTCGGATACCTCGGCTCCGCTGCGAAAGGTTCTCCGATTCATCGGAAACGATCGGACGTTTTGCTGAGGATTTTATTGCTAATCTCTCGGGAACGCTTGTCCCGCGGGTATCCGAGGATTTTATCGGTAATCGGCGCGTGCACCGGTGCCAGGAACCGAGACCTTGGTGTTTGTCAATCTTGGCACCCGGGCACGTCGTTTGTCACCCGAACGCTCTGCGGTCTCTCGCGTTCGCCACGGTTCGCAGACAGAATAAACGGTTAGGGATATTTATTCGGAAGATCTATTTCAAAGTCACACCCCTGCGTATAAGCCGCCGGGTATTAGCCGGGTTTTAGCCTAACGATAAATTAATTTTAACGCCGCGCTGACCGCTTGTTCATTTGTCGAACGACCTGCTTGACGACCGGCGTTTAGGGTTTACCGAGATTGCGAGTGACAGTGATGGGGTTACGAAATGATACTATAGTTTACGATTCTTTTCAACTGTTCCTTGAACCTCTGTTCACGGTTAGAGTAGCTTTAACGTGGCGTCTTCGAACGAAGAGTCACTTAAAAGACAGCTTTGAGACATTTTTTCGGTGCAAAATAGAGTATCTATTTTATTCTCGCCAGACTTCGATCGAAACGATCTAAGATTCGACTGTATTACTGAAAAATCTCATTTCTTGAGACTCCTCGAGGTTCCCGTTCTCTAGCATCCATCTGTTATCATCTGATCAGAATTATCAGCTACTCGCGAGATGTTCAAAAGGATCAAGATTCGTCTGTATCATTCTAGGAGTTATTATTAGGTCATTCCGTAAGTTCGTGCCGATTTTTACTTTTAATATTTAAAATTATACGTCGAATAAACGTTTAAATATTTTTAAAAAATGTAGTCGCCCTTTTGTTCTACGGCTTCACCTTATTTTGTTGGCAAACACGATAATCGTTGATACAGTTTATAAAATGTGACAAGAATTTAAATCGTACCGCGGAACGAATTAATGAGCTAACCTAATACATACGTCTGTATTTATTGGAATTATGTAGGTGAAAGGAGGACACACGACTATTGTAAAATATTATACAATATATGTCGCGATTATACTAGTATTCCAACAGTAATCCATTCATTTCAGGCGTCGAAATGCCGAAAGATCAACAGACACGCTATTCTTTATTCGGTATTCTATTTTGCGAAGATTGTATCATCGAAAAACACATTAATTTTATAACACACTCGACAAATTTTCCAAACCAAAATTCCCAAAGATGCATCTCGGTCCCTGTTCTCCGAAATTACTGGGACTGATCGCGGAGAAGATCCTCTGGACGACCCAAATCAACGAACCCTCCCAGGGTTCAAACAGAAATCAACGATCAGTATCGAGCAGAAACATCGAGTCGCGTTTTCAATCACGAGAACACCGCGGCCTTGCTATAATTCGGAAGAGGACCGCGGCTTACAGGAATTTACGCGAGTTTCCCTAAGCGGAAGACCAAAGGAGAGGGGCCGAATCCGCGACCGAAATAACCGAGATTTATTTCGCGAGGGTTCGCTAAATCCTGTTAAGCGGCGAGCGTAAACGCGCCTACGACTTAACAGCGTTCGCGCGTTACGTTCACGCTTCGCGGGGCCAGGCCGCGAGCCTCATCGATTATCGAGACTAACGAGTCCAATTAAAGTGCCCTCGCGATGCCTAGGCCAGACCTGCGTATACCGGGTCGCTTCGTTTTATTAGTCGCCCAGGCAGCACCAGGGTGTCACTGAACCTGCTGATACAGTTCCACGAAGAATTCTTTTTCCCTCTTTTCCCTTTTTTTTTTTTCCTCCTTCTCCGTTTCCGACTGCCTGGATCGTTGCGCAACACCAGCTTTCGGACTAATTGGTTATCGCGCGTTTGTCGAGTGCGTGGGTGTTTAATTGTTTAATTCTGCCCGTTCCCTGACTCGAGGATTTCACCGGTTCACGATTCATGGTGGTTTGAATTGCTGGTGGTACGAGTGATTCGTGTTTTTGGTTAGCTTTGGGCTGCATTCCGATCTTTGCATCCTTGTTTATGATTTTTAGAAGTTTCTTTTCATTATTCCTTGGTATTATCGAGTATTAAGGTGTTAATTGGTATATATAATAAGAGTTGGGTTCGTTGTAACTTATGTGTGTGTATTATATGTTTATTGAACGCATGAACTATTTAAATAAAAAAGAGATGCTCTAAGGAAATGATTATATCTGGATTAAAATCGCATCCTTTCCGCCATGATTGAATTATGAAAAGCCACCTGCTTTTTTATCTAAAATATAATTTTGGTCCAATGGGAGTGTATTCCGTTGTCATGGCGTTTAGCACGAGGAACTCAGCATGTGTTAGACTCCCTGTTATAGCATAAAGAGTTAATATTGGAACTCCGAGAGAAATTAAAGTAACTAGTTTCGAATTTTCCATCTTCGTCATTAATATTCCCACTGAAAGTCTGTAATCACCTCCAGCGCGTTGAAATTTAAATTACTGTACTTGAACACGCGTCGAGAGCCAATGATCCCGATATTAAAATCTCTTTCCGATCATCTTCTCTCTAAATTAGTTTGATCGCGTTTTCAACGAATATCGCTGTCTTTACTCCGATTCAAGAAATTGCAAAGTCGAAGTTAAATTTAAGTAAAGAGAATAAACGAAAAATTCGACCAACGTGTGGAAGCTTCAGAGAGGAAGACGCGTTTTCACGCGAGAGTTCCGCTAATATGGCAAGTCCATTCACCTGCTTCTATCGTTCGGTGCGAATGCGCCTTTAACCGCACGCGTTCCGCGTATGGAACTGATTTATCGATCAGTCGAAAGCCTTTGAATGCCACGGTGTTTCGCGATCGGCCCTGTAATTTCCTGCTTGTTCGAACGAATAAAAGAATCCGATAGAGGTTGAATCGTAAATTCCGCGGAATTCATGGCTGCTTTATCACGGACGGAAAATAGCGCAGGCCAAACACTTTATGGGATATTGTGTCGCGCGAATTGGAAGTTAACCACCTCGAGAAGATAGAAATTTCGTCGTATGTCTACCTCTCGACGTGAATACAAATTGCGCGTGAAATATCACCATTTTTCCATCGAGTGATCTGCGATTGGAGGTTTGGAATACCTCGCGAACGCGAATGCGAATGGTATGTGTACAAATAAGGAAAAGAAATCTGATTGAAATATATTTATTTAATTTTAATAGATATTTGTATCTTCGCCGAGCTAAACGTCGATACTAATCGAGCTTCGCGAAATTGCGGAAATTAACGTCGAAATAATCCAAGAATACGAAACTCGGTGGCTCCTGGGGAATTCAATTCACGGGTAATCCGAGTGTAGTAAACTGTAATTCCCTTGGACCATTTTAGACCACGAAACTCCGGCTTTCCTGGAGAACCCGGAACATGAAAGTTTCAGCTTTCTCGGATAGCCTAAGACAAGAATATTCCAGTTTTCTTGGACGAGCCTGTATTAGAAAGTTCCGACTTTCTCGGAAAATCGGCTTCCTACGATCTCGCGCTGAACGATGCCATTTTTCTTTCAAATTTAAACCCGAGCTTCCGAAGCTTCGACCGAAATCCCGACGAGACATCCTGGATCCCGAGCGATCTTCGAATTACGGTAAAAATACCGTTTTCCATTAATTTTGAAAATCTCAGACGTTCCAGATACGGGCTGTTTAATTTCCAAATTCCTCGTGATTTGCATCGCCTTTATTTCAGCGTTGGAACAGGTTCATTCGCTTAGTTTGTTCTCGTTCCGATTTTTATCAAAAATTCCGCTAAGCTTCGAGTAATTTCGAGTACTTTCCGAACCATACGAATCTCGAATTCGAAATTATTTTCTCGATATTCCGGAAAATCTTCGCTCCGTTCGAATCATTCAAAATCGCTCGATTTCGCTCATTTCACGTTTATGTCGTGATAAACATCCCGCGAACGTGAGATGTCCACGCGAACTTTGCATCGCCTTTATTTCACCAATGGAACAGGTTAATTTGCCTAATTCATTTTCACTCCATTTGTAACCAAAACTTCCGCAAACCTTCTAGTAGTTTTCCAACCACGCGAATCTCGAACCGAAATTATTATCTCGGTATTCCAGAAAATCTCCGCTCCGTTCGAATCCTTCAAAATCGCTCGTTTTCGTTATAAATTCGCATTTCATTCGACGTTTATCACGGTGATTACCCGCGAACGTGAGATGTCCACGCAAATTTTGCATCGCCTTTATTTCACCGATGGAATAAGTTAATTCATCTAAATCATTTTCACTCCAATTGTTATAAAAAATTTCGTATATCTTCGAGTACATTTCGAACCACGCGAATCTTGAATTCGAAATTAATTTGTCAATATTCCAGAAAATCTGCGCTATGCTCGAATCGTCCAAAATCGCTCGTTTCCGCTGTAAATTCACATTTCATTCGACATTTATCATTATGATTACCTGCGAATGTGAGATGTCCACGCAAACTTTGCATCGCCTTTATTTCACCGATGGAATAAATTAATTCGCCTAGTTCATTCTCACTCCGATTCTGATAAAAAATTCCACTAAGCTTCGAGTAATTTCGAGTACTTTCCGAACCACGCGAATCTCGAACCGAAATCATTTTCTCGATATTCCGGAAAATCTTCTCTCCGCTCGAATCGTCCAAAATCGCTCGTTTTCGCTGGAAATTCGCGTTCCATTTCACGTTTATCGTCGTGATTACCCGCGAACGTGAGATGTCCACGCGAACGGGAAGGATCGTGCGGTGGCATAGCTGGAAGACTGATAGAATTGAACGAGAAAGTCGGTGAACGCTGGTTCGTTCCCCGGTGCCCACGTGCGTTCCCCATATGGGATTGATTTATCGACCGACCGGATCCCATAATTCTGTGATCGAGAGCATAATTTCGCGGCACCGCGTGGAAACGATCCATTGGGACCATCTAGCGCGTTCAATGCGCATTGTATTGTCACGCGGGCTGAGTGGAAATAGCTGTACCTTTTGCTCTCGTTCCATCGCTTAACGATTTTAAACGATGTTATAATAGATTCCGGCGATGTTATCGGGCTCGAATGGTGGTAGAAACGTCGAGCGCTGGGCATTCTTGCGACAAATCAATGGCTTAATATCGCTGCTCGATCGCTGATCCCCGTCCCTCGGTATTAACACCCGTCGACGGGGTTTCTCGGCTTTGGAAATCCATTTCCATCCACTCGTGTCTCTTTTTCCAATCCCACCTATTTCTCCCGATGCACCGAGATTCTCGAGAAATTTTTACCGGCAAAGAAACCTATCCACGATCCAAGAAATTACCGAATTACCGAAGCGTTTCGATCTAGACAACCGAAAATCTCGAATCCGCGATTCGTGCCAACGTCTTCTATTTATGCGAATAATAATCAGGATAATTAGGTAGTGGGAACACGAAGATCATTACTCGCGACATTAGATGCAATGAGTCATTGCATCAGGCTGCAAACTTGCCAAAGATTACGCGTATTTTTAAATCATACATTATACAATTTCTTTTAACAAATTTGCGAATTTATAAATGTGGGAAAATAAAATTGATGAAGAGGAAAGTCGATCTACCGGAAATATCAATTTTCTCGGCACACGAGCTACGTCTACTGCATCTGAATTTGCTATACCTGCGACGTTACTATACTTTATCCCGGTGAACGGTATCGTAAAAGGATCGGAGCGTATTCCGCGCGTATGCTGGCCATTCGAGCGGGAACCGTTGCGTTCGGTTTGGAGAAAGGTCCGAATATAAACGCTTATCGTCGGATTCGAGGAACAATTAGGCGACTCGCTGGAGCCGCGAGAGCGGAAGTTCGCGCGAGTCGGAGGGCCGCGTGTTTCGCGCGGCGACCGAAATAATTCCGCGTCGCGATGCTCGTTTCAACGATCGTTTCGGCACACCGTCTCCGGCGGCTGCTGAAATAATGAATTATCGAGCAGCATCGCATGCCACGTCGCGGCCACGTCGATGCCTCTGCGACGAAAATCGATTCATCGACTCGCTGGCCCGCCATTCACTGGCTTATCCGCGGTGAATCGCCGCGACGTGCGGCCGACGTCGAAAAACTGCCGGTTACATACACGATAACGGGGCACACCATGCGAAACATCCGCTTTTCGATCTTTGTTCCCTGCTTTTTCCATCCATTTCACCCATTCGCCATGCGTTTCCCTTTGTCTCGTTTTTTATTTTATCTTCCTCCCGCTTTTCCTTCCACATTTTCTTCTCCATTTAGCTGCACTGGACTCGAAATTCACGAGGAGACATTTTGAGAATAATTATCCGTGTAATTATATCCTTGGAATATCATTTTTCCATATACTTTGTACCTACTCGCAATTTATTTGCCTTTGTGCAATTTTTGTTTCTTTTTTTCTCGCCATTTTCCTATTCGAAGATTGCAGATGTCCAGAGGTTTCAAATATTTATATTTTAAATATCTGTACCGTTATATTTCCTGGTTCTATTTGCGAATTTTTATTTCCCTTTTATATTTTTATATTTAGTTTAAAAGATTCCTGTTAGTTTTCATGTAGAAACGTAACCTTTTATATCCTGACTTAATTTTTATATTAAAACGTCGATGCAGATATTCTACGGACTAGAAATACATGAAAATAGAATGAAATTTGGACCATTTTTTTGTCTCGAATACTCTAAAAATGCGAGTACAACTATCGTAAGCAGGTATAGCAATTCTCTCCGCTAAATTATCCTTAGGAAACTTCGATTCTACTTCAGCAGCTCGATACGTTCGCGTCTAAAAATACGAATTCGTCTGTTCCCTTCGCTTTCGTTGTTCCTCGGCCCAGACAGCTCGTTGATTCGCCGAAAAAGCCCGATAAGAACGTAGAGTTCCAGGAACGAGCTCGTTCTTTATGAATCACCCGGGACGAAACGTGGAACGCGAAGGGTTAATAAACCATAATGCTTCATCAGCGACTGGAGCGAGCCACGTCGCAGAGTCAGCCTCCACCTCCGAGTCTCGCAATCACTGGCCCAAACGTAACCAATCAATCCCAGCAGCCGGTGATTCAACGTCAACAACGGCTCGAACAACGAGCAGAGGAGCAACGAGCAGATTAAAATAGCGCTTCACGGATAACGCGTGTCACGAGCTATTTTTAAACGCGACAGGCACATTCTTTTCGCGGCTGCTCTATCAATAGCCGGCCCCGGTAATATCTGCCACGAGCATAATAACGATATTTCAGGCCGCGACTTTGACTTTTAACGCCTCGCGAGACCAGAGAAACCGAGCTGGCAAACCGTTGCGTCACTTCCACTAAGAGATTCGCTTCCTTATTTTCATCCACCATCTCTGGGCTCGCCATTCTTCCACTTCGCCGCGAGAATTTTGCGTTAGAACTTTGGACTCGAGAGTAATATCGAATTTGCGAAGGATTATTTCTAATTCATAGATTTTCCTGCGAATTTTCTCGATTTTATACGATTTTTAGGTCAAAGATTCGAGTTTAACACTTTGCACTCGAGTGGCGACTGTCAGTCACCATGAAATTTTGGAGATCTATATTAATTAATATATCAAATTTAAGGTAATATAACAATATGCGAAATATCGAAACCAAATAATTCTATGTGTTAATTATTATACGATTCTTTATTTACCAGTCAAAGAAATAACCAGTTTTATACCAGAAAATCAATACATTTCTACTCTTCTTTAACCAAAAAATCACCGAGTGCAAAGGGTTAACCTAGACTTATAGTATGGTGTTGAGGAAGATAACACATCGTGCAAAATTATATTACAAACGAACGAGGTGAACTAATTGATTTGATTAATTAGAGTGCAAATCCTAGTCCATCGAAATTAACACGCGACTAGTAATATAATAATTGGTACTGGTCCACTTGTATGTATTTAAACACCGCAAATTTTGGTCTCGAGCGCAATTTCGAATTTGCGAGGAATTATTTCTAATCGATGGATTTTCCAGCGAGTTTTGTTGATTTTATACGATCTATAGATCAAAGGGTTGAGTTTAACCTAGACTTAAGTTTGGTATTGAGGAAGATAACACATCGTGCAAAATTATATTACGAACGAAAGAGGTGGACTATTTGCTTTGATTAATTAGAGCGCAAATCCTAGCCTAGCGAAATTAACACGCGACCAGTAATGTAATAATTGGAACTGGTCCACTTGTTTGTATTTAACACTAGATTTGCGGGACCCGTGAATTTAACGGATGAGTTGCTCCAATTACACAATATTAATAGATTTAATCGACTTATATCAAGTTTGTTAATATCGTAATTGTTTATAAATTAAACTCATGGTCTTATTTTTTAAGAAAATACGTAGTTTTCTTTATCTGTAAATCTGACAGATCTGCATAAAGATAGGTATTCAAAAACGTCCGTAAACCTAGTGTTAAACACCATAAATTTTGGGATATAGCGCAATTTCGACCTTGCGAAGAATTATTTCTAATCAATGAATTTTCCTGCGAGTTTTCTCGATTTTATAGGATCTATAGATCAGAGAGTCGAGTTAAGATCTAAGTCTGGTGTTGAGGAAGATTAACACATCGTGCAAATTCTAGTCTAGAGAAATTAACACACGACTAGTAATATAATAATTGGCACTAGTCGACTTGTTTGTATTTTCACACCAGATCTCTCTATCTATAACGAGCACCTAAATTTGATATACATCATCGATAACGATTACAATAAAATAAAGACATAAAACCAGTTATTTAATTTTTCGCAAGCTCGAAGAACGAACTATTTGGTTTAATTGATTAGAGTATAAATCCTAGCCTAGCGAAATTAACACACGGCTAGTAATAATTACAAGTAATAACTTACTAATAATTACTAGTAATAATTGGTATTGGTCCACGTGTTTGTATTTTAAAACCAGATCTATCTATAACGAACACCTAAATTTGATATACATCATCGATAACGATTGCAATAAAATAAAGACATAAAACCTCGAAGACAACGAATTTCCAACGACCTCAATCTCGATACGTCTCTCCGACATCTCCATCTTCGAACCTTCTCGAGTATCTCCTCGCGATTAACCGGAAACTCGCTTTACTTTAGATCTAAACCTTAACGACTAAATTCGATCGAGGTAGATTGGATCGATTAAACTGGCTTAGAGAATCCACGTGCAAACAAACGATTAAATCCAAGGCATTGCTCAGTGAACCGTTTCTTTGTTCGAGATCCTGCCACGAGGAAATTCGTTGCGAAACAGTCCGTACACGCGTAATTTCTACGAAACACCCGGATCAACCTGGAATAGAGAGCGTCGGGATAAATCAGTGGGATTAAACCGCAATTGTTATCAGACTAGAGAAGAAGTCGGAGAATTAGGTAGATCGGCTGGAAAGTCGATCGTTCGACGGCTGGGAAATCAATTTCCGCTGGCAGATGTAATCGAGCGATCGTGCTCGTGTACCTGCGCGTTTATTGCTAATTAATCGTGCCGGCCGGGATAGCCGGTCCAATTGATGCCTGCGATTAATTATTCAGAAACGGCGCGCTCGCTGCGTTAAGACATCGTTTCGTCTTTGCCACCGTGAAGACGTAATTGACCAACCTGGTGCGTACAGTACGTGCTATTTATACCGTGTCTTCCGACGTGCAACGCGTATCCTGATTTTCCAGCGAAATCTCGCATCGAACAGGACACGAATTCGTAATTTTCCGATGGAAAAACCGATGGAGAACCAACGATGAGGAATTATAGTTACTTTTCGACCAATTTGGATTCGATATCGAGAAATTATCGCCACGAATCGCGTGTAATATATCGCGTTCGGCAAAAATTAACGACGGGATGGAAATTTGTTTCCTTCTTGACAGGGAAGCGTGCGAATGGAATTGAAATACAAATTCCAACGTTCTCGCTTTCGTTAGGCTGTTGGAAAATACTCGATTCACGAGTGAGTATCGATGGAACGTCGATTGGAATTACTCAGGGTTGGAAGTGGGAAAATTAGCGGAAATCAGGGGTGGATTTTCAACGTCGACAGGTCGTCGACGTGGATGGATCGACGAGCCGCGTCGTTAACGTCATCGCCAATCTTCGTGGCTGAAATCCAAGTGTGCACGATGCCTAATATCAACAAGTGGAACCATGTCAGACAGGGATGGAATCGAAACGGGACGAACGGGACTATTACTCAACGTGCCTTTAATTTTGGCCTATCCATTGGCAGCTATTGCATCCACCTTCCCTCCCCAACCAACCCCCTATCGCATCGTCCAGCAACTTTTCCTTCCGCCTCGTTTCCCGCTCGCGCTGCTTCGCGAGTATCGCGCGAAAAATTTCCCTATGCTCTCTATTTAACCGTTCTCTCGCGAAAACATCCGAATTACGATCCATCGTTATCGAATATTAGGTCAGGGAAAAAGAAATCCATTTAAAATTACAAAAATAATCGATTTCTTTCCCTCTAAACCAATATGGCTGAGGAAAAAGAAATTCATTATTTGGTTTGGGAAAAAGTAATTCATTTAAAATAAAATAATGGATTTCATATAAGGGATTACTTTTTTTCTAATCAAATAATATAGATTTCTTTTTCCCAATCAAATAATATGGATTTCATTATTAATATGGATATTCGGTTGGAGAAAAAGAGATCCATTATTTTTAT
>NIJG01000161.1:7168783-7185246 GCA_002201625.1 Euglossa dilemma
TAAAAATAATGCATCTCTTTTTCCTTAAGCTAATATTAAATCATTTGTAAATTCGCAATATCGTCTGAGGAGAAATAAAATTTTTTTGATCAGCATATTCTTGGTAACTCGGTCAACCCTTTGCGCTTGGCGATTTTTTAACCGAAAAATAGAAATTCGCAATCTTTCTGCGATAAAGTCGACGAAACTTCTGAAACAGTGAACAAGAAATCGTAGAGTGATATTAAATTTAAACCTTTGAGGACTAATATAGCGAAAAATAATTTTACTATTGTCATCGATATTGCGCGTATCATTTAATTCAGAAAATTTCCATCGCCTCGTTGTTTTCAATCGTTTATCTTCGTTTCTCGTCGGCAAAGGGTTAATACATCACTTAACATCTTTGAAATGCGGTTAACCGACGACCGAGGGTTAATAAAATTAACGATTTTTCACAGGAAGCGATTTACCGCAGCGATCCACGAGTATTGGACTTAACACCGTAAGAAAGCTAAAGAATTTCCGGAAACGGAGGTTAATCCTTATCAGAATTGGTTGGATAGAGTTTTGGCGAGTGGCGGATCGACCTTGGAAGGATCCAGCTGCGCGAAGTGGTGGTCAGAGAGAAAAGGAGCGGAGAGAAGGAGGTCGCGAGAGAACAGGAAGGGCGGCGAGAAGGCGAAGCGACAGGAAGAGAGCCTTTCCTCCCATGATACCCGCGAATTTGCATGCGAGCCGCCTTGGACCGGCCGGTCGAGATATCGATTCGCAGGTGGCTAGCCGAGGGGATCGCTTACAATACGATTTATTACGGGGGACCACCTGCTCGCAGAAATCTCAATCGTGCCGACTCGATGCCGCCACAGACGGGAATGATGGAAGCCCGGAGGAACCGCTTCCCACGGATCTTCATTAGGATCTCTCTCTCTTTTTCTCTCTCCTTCTCTCTCTCTCTGTCTTTCTCCCTCTTTGACTGCTGATTGTTCGCTTTTCACTCGACCCGAGTCCACGACTCGCCTTTGCCTTTTTATTTCCACCGATTTGTTTATTCCTATCGAATTTCCAACCTAAAATCCGTCGGTGAACGTCCACCGATTTGTTTATTCTTATTGAATTTCCGATCTAAAATCCGTCGGTGAACTTCCACCGATTTGTTTATTCTTGTCGAATCCGTCGATTTATCATTTCGTTCATCTTTTTAAATCCTCTCGCGACGTTTCGTCGTGATAATACACGGCGTTGGTCGATTGTCCGCGGAATTATTTGATTTACTCGCGCCGGTGCCGGCGTCCAGGTGCCCCACTTATCGACGTAAGCATAATCATTAACCCGAGGAGGAAGCACGGTTAAAACGAGCCCGTGGAGGGTGAAATACTCCGAAAACTAATTATCCGAGTACCCGAAACTGGGAGAACACATAATCACATTACCATCAATTTTCCATTAACTCGATCGGCCGTCGCTGTAACGGACTTATAGTAGGTACAATCGATACAAGTGGCACGATCTTTATCTCCCGGGGAAAATGAACGAATAAAACGTTCGTTAATTTATTTATTTATTTATTTACCGGACCCGCGAGCCTCGAAATTGATCCATAAACGGTTCGACATGTGACAATTGCAGGTGTACGCATTAAACTCCGCTTACAGTCATTATCACCTTACTTATCTCGCGTTTCTTATAAACATTTATATATATACAAAACCGAACTTGCACTTGCAATAACACGCGAGCAAATTACAATTACCATGTTACCTATCTTCGTTATTCAACCTATATATCTCAAATAATTTCTCTGGAAACAGAAACCCCAAATGCAAGGAGTTATTGAAACGCGTCTTCTCTTATGTTTTCTATTTGAACCAAAATTGGGATGTAAAAAGAAGATTGCCAAGCAAGTTTGTCAACTCTGGCTGGCGAAGATGCGAAAAATATGCAGCGAAGCTATCCAGGACATTTCCCACGAGGAGAGCCGGTGGCGCGACGTAAAGCGTCGAAAATGCAGGCGCGGAGTTGACGGGACGCAGTTTGGGAGCCTGGTCTGGCACGGGCTGGTCCGTGGCCCAGGGCCGGTTGGTCGGAAGGGTCCGGAATGAATGAGAGGTAGACGGGAGCGTCGTAAAAGGACGCGGAAAGAGGGAAAAAAAGGGAGCTCGGAGCCGTCGGTGGCAGCCGGTCCAGCGAGTTTTTGACCGTCTGGCGCTAACTGTTGGCCCCCGTACCACCTTCGCAGGTACCACGGTGCCGTCCCACACGCGGTCCCACTCCAACCGCGGGCCCTTCCGACAGAGAACCCTTCCTCCGACCTGGCCGCCCACAACTCGCTACACCACGGCCCCCGGTGATTTATAGGACAAGCCGGAAACGCGAGAGGGAGAAACGGTTTCCAGCGGAAAAGAGCGCGACGCCGTGCGGCGCGGCGCGGAGCGGCGAAGGGTGGGTCGGGTTTTTTTTACCGGCCTGCGTCGGGGTGCCACGTGCCGTTTGGTCAGGTGAATGGAAGAAGATTCGGTCGGTCTGGTAATTAGCGTGGCAGGACTCGGGGATGATCGGCGACGGTTGGCCCCGTGGCGTAATGGCCGGCGTCGAGGCAAGGGTTCGGCAGGTGGCGTCCTCCTCCTTGGTTTATAAACTTATCGGAATTTCGTTTGCCCATTGGAGGAGGAGATCACTCGATCCTGCAGAGGTTATGGGTTTCGTATGAAAATTCGAACGGAATGTCCGCGGTGTACATAATGATTGGCAGGTGGAGGTTATGTTTTGCAATTAGCCGCCTGTTAAGAGGAATTTCGCGATCGGTTGCGGCCAATTTCCTCCCCGGACCCGCTCCGGGACGACTGGTTCCGAAATTATATCGCGAAACCGGGTTACTTAGCCGATTATTTATCAACGGATGAGTTGCNGCCTCCAGGAGACCGTTTTAGGCGGCTCGTTTGCCTTTTCCCCGCGGATAATTGCACGTCGCGTTCGAGGAACAATCGTAATCTCTTAAAACGAGGAGGAACGAAGAGGCAGTGGAAATGACAGGTCTCCCGTGTGTAGAATAAACCTTTATTATAACCTCGACCTAGGACTGGAGATAGAATTTAAATTTCCGCGGAGCAATTCCGGGGATAAAAGTGTTAAATTATTTCAGAGATTCGAATCTCTGTTTTTCTTTCGTAACCAATTATCTCGATGTTATATATTCTTTTCTTTTTTTAGATACAACGGAAAGCTTACGCTTCTGCGGCGTATTTAATCGTCGCTTTAAACAGACCGACCTGCCTAAGGTGAACCGGTGTTTATACATATTTTCCGCATACGTGATCCGCGTAATTAGAATACGCTGCGACGAGAAATTTCATGCAAGATCGAAACGGTGCCGCGATTACCAGCGAGAGAGATCAAAGAATTATCTGGTAAAACTGGCGTTGCCGGGCACGAAAATCCCCCGGAACGGTTCTGCCGCTCGGCCGATTCCATTATTCATCGTCAACTTCCTCGACACGCGGCTGAACGAGGAGGTGGAACTGCAGGAGGTAGCCGGAACGGCCGTGAGGAGGTCGTTCTAGTGAGTAAATGGCACGTCAGCGTGGACTGCGGGCAATATCGGCGGCGAACGTCAGAAGGCCGGCCAACTTTTTTCCTAGCGAACACAGACAAATCGATATCTACCCGCGCGGCGGTTTCGCGTTTTCCTGCTGCACCAGCCTCGACCGCAGGGTCACTGACACGCCGTGCCACTGTCTCCGATGGAACCGGCCAGGTTTTCGGTTTTGCCAACATTTTCTTCCGCCGAGCGAAAAACTCGGTGCCCGCCGTTCGTCCGGAACGATCGTCGAAACGATCAGAATTGATTTTTTTAAAGATCGATTTTTATTCACCGAGATCGTGAAGGTTTCGAATCGATACTTCGGTTTCTTTTGGCTAGAATTGGCTACCTCGTCGAGAGTCGTAGAATTTTTTACGAATTCGCAGAAAAATTGGTAAAGTTGGGGTAGTCGAATCGATTAGGATTGATTTTTCTTAGAGACCGATTTTTATTCACCGAGATCGTGAAGTTTTCGAATCGATACTTCGATTCCGTTTGATTAGGATTGGCTACCTTGTCGAATGTCGTAGAATTTTTTACGAATTCGTAGAAAAATTGGTAAAGTTAGCGTATTCTTTAGGGAAATTTTGACGAATTATAGAGGAATTTTTGCGCGAATTTCTATTTCGAATCGTTCGTCGAAGTACTCTAGGGTTATTTATGCGGATGAGAAGAGCCAGGTGTCATTTGGAGATTCACCATCGAGGGAAAACTAGGTAGCCCCGCTTTAGAAGGAAAATCAATAGGTGAGATATTTTTCGATAATTGCCCGGTTTTCCTACGAAATTCCGTCCATCGTTGTACGTTAAAACGATGACCGAGAAAATTAGATTACCCGCGGTAGGTGTCCCGCGAGCGGTCGGAAAGCGGAAGACCGAAATTACGGTGTATTTTCTAAGAAAATAGCGACGCGGAGCCGATGCTTTGGTCTCTGGCGTAGAGGATCGAAGCAGATTCGGAGCGCGGACCTGTCGATTGCATCGATATATCGCCACCTGTGCTACTAAAACGATAGCCTGGCGTTCTGTCAACTGGAGCACTTCACCTAGCCTTCCCTCGAAAAGATATTTCCAATAGAGAAGTAAAATCTACCTCGTCCGATCTATCGATTCGACCCTCTCTCTCTCTGCTCGTTTCGCGAACCCGAGAACCAGCTGGAACCCGAACGCGGATAATTCTCGTAATCATCGATTTTTCTGTCAACCGAGATCCGGGGTAATAAATCTTGGAGGCGGAATAAAATTAGGGTAATTTAAGGAGCAGAGGACGAGAAGCATCGATTGTTCGCGGCGATAGTACCTGTCCCCGTTAAACTAGGATCAATCCACGAGACGCCATTCAATCCAATCGTGTACAAGGAAAGCAAGGGAAACTGGGTCAGCGCAATTTCATAAAACCTCTTCCTGCAACAGCAAACAACGCGATGTACTCGCTTTTATAACGTTGCATCGACCCACATTCCGCCAGCCGCGTTTAATGCAGTTTTGGACGAGCGAGCGGAACGCGTGAACTCGTGTCCATCGAACGACGTGTCCCGCGATTAGACCGGCCCATGGAAATCTGGGACGCGTCCCCGTCCAATTTATCGCCTCGAATTTATCCCAGATATCCATATTTTCCCTTCCTCTTCCAAGAGACTCTTATCCTCGCGATCCTTTTCACCATCGATCCAAAGATTGCTCGTTAGACGCATCGTCGCGACGTCTTTACCGAAGAAGAAATACAGAAACAATCGAGATTTCACCTCGACGATTTTATTCCATTTCTTCGCATTCCTCTGTCGAATTATTTTGCACACTTTTCGATTTTTCAGAAGACATGCAAGGAAAATAATCGGAAGCTCGAAGGGTTAAGTAATTTGGAAAAAGAAGGACATCTACCAGGACAATTTCGGTGCGAGCTTTTTCGCTGAGAATTGCACGGTGTGGACTCGGAGTGGAAGGAAAAGGAGAAGGAAAAGGAGGGAAAATTGTACGGCATTGGGGGAAGAAAAAGGTTGCGGAGGAATCCGAGCGGAGGAAGTTGGCGCAGAACTGTGACCCGAGGAGAGGCTCACCCTCGAGCGGCCACCCACACGCGTGCACCATCGACGCTTCGATCGAGCCTTGCGAGCAAGCTCTTGCCGCGTCGAAAGGGAGAGAGAGGCAGGTCTCTCCTAGTAGCGGGCCGATCGGTGGAAAAAGAGCGGTGGAAGCAGCCGCGGCAGCGTTACTTTCTGTCGTTCCTGTCGCCTTGCTAGAACCGCGACCCTCTCCTCGTTTCTTCCACGCACGGCAGAGAGAGCGTGACACTCTCCTCGTCGCGGCAGCACCGGTTTGGTTCCACCAGGCCGTCCTCCCCTCGACTCACGTTCCGTCTGCCTACCCCTTCGTTCGCCCGACCGCTCTCTCGCTCTCTCCGAGCTCTCCCCTGCTTCGGGAACACCTCCTTCCTCGTCCCGCGTTCCTCGTTCCTCTCTTCTGGTTCCGTTCGGCTCGCGTTCGCCCCGCCGCGGCGCTCCTGTTCCTCAGACTCGTCTCCCTCGGCTGGTTCTGCTGAGTGCAGCGAAAGGCTTCTCGAACAGCGTGCTGCCCTGGTACCATGGGCAGCCGGACGCAGACGTGCAAGATGGCACGCCCAGCTGTCGCCACGCAGACGCCGTCGTCTCTGGCTGCCGCCGTGGAAACAGGATCTCATGCAACGTGCAATATCACGCATCTCCGAGACTCGAATTTGCGGTTCCAGGTACTCTGCCCGGTCGATGGCTCAGGTGGGTGGCCCACAGAACTCGCCTGCTCTCTACGCTAGAGATCCTCCCGCGATGGTTCCTCACCGTCATCCTGTCTTCGGTTTTAACGAGCTTCTGCAGTTGCCATTGGTTCTGTATAGTAGGACGTATTCGGGGCGCTGTTTCTGTAGGGATTTTTTGGGTTTGGTTCGTGTCGGGGGCACGGTTAGGTGATAAGTTTTCTCTGGAAATTGGCGGAGAGTCTTTAGACGGTAGAATCGTACAATTGGGTTTACTTGGATGGAGGATGGGAATTTTTTAAATAAGTAAGTAGTTTCTACTGTCGCGTCAGTGACTTTGACAGCTTTGGATAATTCACTCGATCATGACACGAAGGAAGATTCAATACGTATTATCCCTGTGCACTCGAGAAGCGACTGACAGTCGCCATAAAATTTTGAAGACCTATATTAATTAATATATCAATATGCGACATATCGAAATCAAATAATTTTACGTGTAGGTTATTATACGATTCTTTATTTACCAGTCAAGAAATGACGACAGTTTTATAGCAGAAAGTATCGAAATTTCTACTTTTCTGTAGTTAAAAAATCGTCGAGTGCAAAAGGTTATTTTAGAAGCTGAGTAATCGCGAATTTTCTGAACAGGTAATTAGTTTCTACTATCACGTAGAATCGTTTGATTTATAGTGATTCATAGAACACCGAGTGCGAATTATTGTATTTGAACCAAAGCTGAGATTCGCGAATTTTCTGAACACGTAAGTGTTAATAGCGTCAACCGTCACGTCGAATTATTCAGTTTACGGTAATTCAGTGGCTTTAGTAGATTCGAATAATCGATCACGATACGAAGGAAGAGCGATATTAATTCGCAATTCCATTGCCTATTAATATTCAATATAGTAGAATTTTCTGAACAGATAAATATTAATAGTTTCAACTCTACTGTCACATCGAATTATTCGATTCACAGTGATTAAGTGGCTTCGGTAGATTCGAATAATCGATCATGATACGAAGGAAGAGCGAGTAGATATTCACGCGATATTTATTCGCAATTCACATCGCCTATTGATATTCAATACAGTATCTACAAATTTTGCAATGCGAATCTCAACTCTGTCCATTACAAAGTTTTACTAAACCTTATGTTTTACAACTCGATGACTCGATAATTTCTCGAATAAAAATTCGATTGACCCTCGGAAGAACGCTAATTAACGCGTTAAACCAAGCTTCTTTCGTTTTTCTTACAATTCAACCCGCTACGTCGGAAATTCGTTTATTAAGTCACACTCTCGATACGATCTCGAAGTTAAGAAAGTCTAATTTCCCATGGAGCTGCGCTCGGATCTTCGTGCTCGGTCCGCCGGTTTCCTTGGCGAGCGGAATGGTCGATAACGCGCGAGTTATCAGGCTGCATCGGAGAGCCCGGTTAAAAATATCCAACGGATGTGTAGAACGGCGTGCCCTGAATGCCGGCTGCTGATGAGAATGACGACGCAGCGCTGATATCGCTGATTGTTTCGCCGCGGCTGAATCGCCTCGTGATTACGCGAACGGATTAACTGCAAAGCTGATTTGCCGCCGATTCATGCGCTGTCGCGCGCGAATTCGGCACCCGCTCGTTTCCTCGCGCCGGCCTTTTTATTCCAAGGAACACGCCAGTTCGAGGCCCATTCATCGCTCTCGTTTAAACTTCCAACCTCCGCTTTCCTTTCATTCCTTTCTCGCTGGTTATACTTCTGTTTACTTGTCCCGCGCTTTTCCGCCCCGATCTCGCGAATAACCCGTGCGAACGGGACCCGAATTTCGAAGAAACCAGACATCGAGAAGCTTTGACCCTCGTTTTCATAACGACACAACGTTTAAATTTCCCCGGAATTCCCGTCGAGAAGCTATACAAACGCGCGTTCCGTTTTCAGCCTCGTTGCCGCTTATTTCCTCCAATTTTCTATATCCCAATTCGAGGAAGACTCGCGTGTTTAAAGCAAAGTATAAAGCTCGCGGGAACGGGAATGGAAATGGAATTGAAACGGCAGTAACGTGCATTTCGATATTCGTTTTTTGGGATTTAATTTCGAGCGACGGAAAATTTCGCGGAACGTCGCGAACGTTACGCCGGTTGTTACCCGAACGGGATATCAATTAACCGCGATACGAGCTGTTACACGCGCGGATCGGGTATTCGGCGGGTAATTATTTAAATTCGCGAAAGGTCGCGTTCGTAGTACGGGTTTTTGCCTGTCGGTCCCGGGAACCGTGGACTCTCGGCGAAATCGCGGCGCGGCCTCGCGTGTTTGCGGAAATTTCACGAACGAAGATGTTAAAGAGCTTGTCGAGCAGTTGTGTACAGGTGCTGTAATGCCGGTGATCCGCGGGTAATTCGAGTTCTTGATGAAAGGTGGTCGCGGCGCCGATGGTGCGTTTGGCGAAAGGCAAATTGAGGAAGCGCCGAGGGAACCGGGCTTCCTCGAAGACGACGCCGAGGTTGCGCGAATTTCGGGGCGGCGAGGTATCTGTCAACTTGCCTGAACATTAGACATTCGATAAGCGACAAAAATAAAGTCTCATCGAAGCAGAAAACGATACGAAACCCGATTACGAGACTTATTCCGTCCCGATTTAATTTCTCCACTAATCAGATCGAAAATCATCAACCCCCAACACGTAAACCTAATTTATAACCCGCATGCCATTAACGCTAGTATTACCAAAGGGGTTAAAATGACTCGATCAAATTTATGCTCAATTTCATTCCCAACGATTATCTTCCTTTGTGCGAAACACATAAAGCTACCGGTTTGCAGAACTAGAAAGGTATTCGTAATTGTACCTGCGTAACAAAGGACACCCACCCGGTGAAAAAGCGAGAAGCCTCGTAAACCCATAATTCAACGGCCGTCACCAATCCCCAGGCCGAAAACCGCGCAGCCAGCGTCATGAAAACTCCCGATGCCACCCCTGAAGCAGCCCACCGACAATCAATGCGTCTCCCCCAAAAAAGCGTCCATCTCCCACCCTGCACCCCTCATCGACAAGCGGCAACGATCGCCTCTGGATCTCGCGGCGAGAGAAGAATCAAAGGGGCCAGACGTCGGTGATTAATCATCGGTCGACGTCGGCTTGAGCGGTCGGAGGGCCGGCCGAAAATGGCGGTCGGCACGCGTCGAATTGCAGAAACCGTGGACTCACTGCCTCCCCGATTGGCCGATTCGCCCTTGGCCCTCGCAGGGGTCGAACTCGCTCGCTTCCTCAAGAAGCGTCGCCATCCTGTGGCGAGCTTGCGAACCTCGCGCGGAAGCTCCGTCTCGACGTCGCGCATCGCGGCTGCGCAGCTCCGACGCGCGCTCCCAGCCACCCCTTTCGAACGACGCGTCGCCCTCGCCGCGACGCCGTGCTCCCGCTCGCGTCTCACCCTTCGAGCCGAGGGGTTGGTAATCCTGCTGCGATTTTATCGGCCGCGAGAAACTCTGTCAGGGGGTTGCGGCAAATCTCGCGGTGGAACGCGAGGGCTCTGCCTGCGTCGCTTCGATGGGGTGAGAAGTTGGTGAGGGGTTTGTTGGCATCTTGGAAGTGGTTACAAGGGGTGAGGTGGCTGGAGAATATCTGGCGCGCGAGAGAAGCGGTTCTAGAGGGTGAATATCGCGAGGTACAGTAACGACGGGTTAATTTAGTTGGTCGGAGATAGTCCGAGGGTGATAATCGGGAAGTGGAATTTTAATTTTGAAGCTGGGAAATACGGGTAGTTTAGAAATAAAAATTCTCTCTTCTTTACCCTCTTTTCTTTTATTCTCTATTCGATCTTTGATACGAACGCTAGTTTAGAAACGTTATAATTGCACATTAAAATTCGATTTCTTTTGATGATTTAAATAAAATGCTAATTACAAAGAAGACGCATGAAAAATAGGTTAATAACTGGTATACTTCGATGCTTGTCCAGAGTTATGTTAATAATATTTATTCGAATTTATCGAAGTATAATGCGGCACTTGTCTCGAATCTCCTGGAAATAATTATTAACCTACTCGTCGTTCCATGTAAAATCTTATCTACATCCTGTTCCTAACTAACGATTAAGTGATCTTTAACTGGCCTAATTCGCTCGCCAATTTCTCCGCTGATTCGCGTCTCACCGCCATTGAAGCGCCACCATAACCTACGCTACTGAAACGAGCCGAACCTCCTCTCCCCTCGTTGATCCATCCTTCGCCTTTCGGCGGTGGATTTGCATAAAAGCTGGTCGGTGCAATCGCCGAAAGCGATCTGCATCACGCTGGACGCACTTCCGGCGTCGCAGACGGCGCTCTTCCCCCACTTCCGTTCGCAGAAGCTTCTCTCGCGTCGGTTCGATCGCGATTTCCATAGCAGCCGCGACGATCGACCGCAAACACGTGGAGCAGCCCCTCCGGGCCCCGGGGTTGCGTTTCACACACTGGGCGGACGAAAAGTCACGCAATCCGTATCCTAATCGTTGTTTCAATACAGTTTGCGCGACATTTCGGCCACCCGGTATCGCCGGCCATGTGGATCTTCGTGGTTGCCTCGCTTTCCGCCTCGCGATCCAGCGTGCTGCGCGCCTACGCGCGCGGACTATCGCGCCGCTTCCGGTTCTTCGCGGGACAAACTCTTTTCTTCGGGACACACTCGAGAAACTCCTCTTTTTTTCACTCCCTGAACATTTTCCCAGGATTCTTCGTAATTTCGTGGAAAATTCGACGACAAAAGACAAAAGTAAGTCGAGATTCGAAAACACGCGATTTTGTGAAACATAATGATACGTTTCGAAAGAAGTCAAAAGTACGGATACATAAGAAAATGTAAAAGATACGAAAACGAAGATAAACTGCTCGGAAATGTTTAATAACGCGGGAAGCGGAATTTTCGAACGCGTATATCCCCTTTAAAATCGAGGAATCGGGGAAAAAGGACGGAAATAATAAAATCCACGGGATCGAGACGGGGAAACGTGGGTTTGCAGAGTTAATTCGAAAGGTGCGCGGATAGGGCAGATTACACGGTGATTTTCTGAATCGGGAAGCCGTGTCTGGTCGATCGTTAGCGCGAGCTTTCATTCATAAAATTCTCGAACATTCTGCGCAAGTTCGACCGACATACAGAGCGGACTCTCTTTCAGCCGAGGGTGGATTGTCCGCGTTGCATATTTAGGCTCTTTCCCTTTCACCGGATCATTTCCCGTGCTTTATGAGGCAAGCGGGCCTTGAATAATGTATATAATCGTTTCACCGAGAATTATCCGCTCGCATTATACCGCGGCGCTCCTTAAATCCATTTCTAACAAGTATACAACAATTTAAATCGTTCCTCTGGATATCCACGGAAAAGTACCATTTTACTAGTTCTATCCCATTCTCTCCTGTCCTCTCTCCTTTCCTCTATCCATTTATTTATTCCCTTTTGTTACAGCCATTAACCGAGCCCCGTAGAGGTATTACACGCGTTTGAAAAGCCACGCTCTGCCTATCGATCGTTGCAATCTTTCCTGGTAACCTTCGCCGACTTCCAGTTACGTTTACTCCGGTTGTTAGGAATTCTGACGCCGAACGAGCGTTTAATCGATTGTGCCAACCAAACGTTTCCCCGGCGTAGCGAGCGTAATAAATAATTGCGTAACGCCTGCCCGACGTCCCGCAGCAGCGTAATGTCCTTATTAGTCGACGTCTCTCGGCACCCGCGGCGCATCGTTGCTCTCTCACGCTCTCTGCCGTTTCTCCAGGCTGCTAATATCAACACGCGAGTCGTTCTACAGAGGAAGTAAACGTAAAACGGGACACTGGATGAGCGTGTAGTCGAATCGCGAGATCCACGTCTCCTTGGCACCCTTCCATCACGTCTTTAACAACCAAATAACTCGCCAAACAACCGATCACTCGATCACGCGCCATTGTCACGCCGCCAGACGAGCAGATCCGCGCAATCACACATCGCGAAGAAGAAGAGATCCTAACTCGGTCACCCTTTCGATCCACAGACGATCTACTGGACTCACAGACACGAAATTTCCAACGAAATCGAAAGCAGACGCGAAACAAACCACCCCTGGCACTGCGCGGTCGTTGCGAGCCCTATAGAAACCCGTGGAACCTGGACTCGGTCCCGGCTACGGCCTTAACACGCGAGGTTCTCGGAGACACAGTGGGAAAGAACGTCGTGGGCTGCGTGCACGCAAACCTCGAGCCTCGATGACATTGCCCATGGTGGGCCACCACGTGCGCGCACGCGTCCCGCTGACGCAACACGTACGCTGACGTAACGAGAAACCGAGCCGAGGACGTTTTATCGAGTGGAGGTTAGGACGTCGGCCGGCTGCGCTTGCGTGCGTCCTCCTTTCTTCCGACACGCGTTCTTCCCTGCTCGCTTTCCACCGCACCGTGCACAGGGAACCGCCGCGACGCGGACGCGCCAGGCTTTCCCGGCCGCGAACCGACGTTTCGTTCGTTCGGGTACTCGTCGCTGCGTCGCGACGCGTCAGAGGAAGACCGGAAGAACGGTGTCAGTCGGGACGGGTCACGTGAGAGGGCGACGTGCCGCGACCTATCGCAACCGCAGGCAGCGGGGACGCCGAGAGACGGAAGAGGCTGTGCACGCGCCACGACGCCGGGATCTTCGTGGGTGGAGCGAGTGATCGATAGCGGACCAAGGGTCGTCGCCAAGGTGAGACACCGTTCTCCGCACCATGGACGAGCCGGGATGAACCACCTGCACACTCGGAACCACACTCGCACTCATCCGCGCACGGGGCTCAGCGCATGGGGTTCGACGGACCGCGCGCGATCATTCGGGGATGCGCGTTGCTATGCTTCCAGGGTGCAACGTGGCCGTGCCGACGTGGTGGGGGCCTCGTCGCGTTTCACCCGGTTGGAAAATCCCAGTGAAATTGAAATTGTGAATCGGGCAGTGAGCCGGGGCAAGTGCGGGGTCGCTGTTGATGTTTCTCAGGGATGTGGGTCACCTCGGCTCGTCTCCGCTTTCCTCCTCGCGATCGACCAATTTTTATCCTCCCCGAGGAAGCAGCGTTTGAAACGCCAGGCCGAGGAATCCAGGTTCAGAGGTATAGCTTTCCTTTCCCTTCGGTTCCGCCGTTCTCTCCTCTCCGTTTAATCGATACGTTTGTCCCCGAGTTTATTTTTAATTTCGTCATCTCCTGCTTTTCCTATACTATTCTCCTTCCTTCTAGCCGCAGTTTACGTATTTACGGAATTATCGAGACGCGTTTGCCAGCCTTTTTCACAGAGTTTTGACCCACATACGAAGCTATTCATCGCGGTGAGCTCTTTTGTTGTCTTATCGCGCGAATTTCCAAGTTTTGTCTTCGCGAGGTTATGGATATTGGATAGAAGATTCTATTTATAAAGGTTTCGAACTGTTTCCTCGGAGAAAAATCACTCGAGTTCGATTTTGGCAACGAGACCAAGTGCTAGCTACGGAATTCTTGGCCCACAGAGCAATTTGCATCGGTCTATCGACTTTAACGTGGAAAACTTTAGCGACGCGTTCCTAGCCGAAGCTCTGCCGGATCCATACACGGTCGTAAATCTTTCATGCAAATCGTCGCCGAATCGTGACCTTGATGTTAGAAGCTCTAAGCCGCATCGGGAGTTTCAAGATGGAGGTCGGGCTAACCTTTCGGGTTGGCATTTAATCGATATCGAACCGCGGTTTCAAAGTCGTGTCTCGTGCATTCCTGTCCACTGCGACGTACCTCGAGAATCAGCTATAACCAATAACCGATTTCCGTCATCGAATCTTCGAAATTTCGAAAAATCAGCCGGCTCAACCTAACCTAGCTTTCCCGTCGCTGTCGTTCGGTGCGAGTAACCGGATCGATCCGGCGAATAATGGAGTTATCGGGGCGATAAAGCCGAAAAATAATTATCGCAAAGGGGACGCCGGGTGTGGCTGCGAGGCGGTTACGTGGAAATGTCGTTCACCTTTGCATAAGGGGCCGCGAATTACGTTTTTGACCCAGTTCCGCGCCGCGGAGAAACCATCGTCAGGGACAATAATTGGAGAAACACGCGGAGAAAATAACAGCGTCGAAACTGGTACCGGTTCCTGCGTGTAATTACGCCTGACTCGGTAATCGAACGTAACTCGTTAACGTTTCGCCAGCTTTGCGATTCAATTACGACGGTCGATCGCGAAAAAAACGGCACCGATAACGGTCCGATTGATAACGGTGTACTCGGGCAACGTCGGGGAATTTTGATTAAAGGATCCCCCGTTCGATCGCGGAATCTTTCGCACCGGTGATTCCGTTTTCACTCGGCAATTTCAAGAAATCCCGGCAACCGCTGCGAAAACGCGCGAATCCGAGCTGCGCGAAACGCGAGAGTTCGCTAAATTCTAATTCGATTTCCCGACGTCTCCGCACTTTTTGAATGTAACCCGATTTTAACATCGACGTCGAACGAGTATCGAATAAAATTCAAAGAATCGGTGAAATTTTCATGCGACTTCATCCCGACTGGGATGAACGTGATTTAATGGTAAATTAAAATGAAATTACCCTTCGATGCATAATCGTTGGCGTTTAAATCGCAAGTGCAACAGGGGTTAAGTACACGGATTTAATTTTTAATCCCGGAATCGATGGATTTAATAATCCGATATTTTAGTAACCTAATTTTCCGAGTATTTTCCAAACATACGTCTCGAGTTTTAATCGCGGCTTTGATTAACTGCTGGAGGAATAGACTGGTACATATGTATACGTTTAATTCTCGCTTAATTCACTGGAGGAGATGCGCAGATACAAAGCGCGTTATATTTCAATATTTATCAGAACGCGTTTATCGCGCGTTATTATTTAATAATTAACAGTACCGGCGGTTTAATAACGACTAAAAATCCTGTTAATTGCCGGCAGGAACGCGCGTTATCGCTGGAAAAGCGGATAAGAGGGATGGTAGAAATTGTTAAGATTGCGAGTGCCGAAGAGAATGTTAATTTTAAACGCGATAAAGCAGGAATCGGACGCGATGCTCGTTCTCCTCGCGTGTTCCCGCGTTATTATCGTTAACGATATTATCATCTTCGCCATTATTCCGGCAAACGACGCGTCCGGATGTTATTTCTAATCATAACCTAGAGAAACGTGACGTGTACCGCTTTTATCTCTCGTTACATCCCACTTTTCACGTTACACCACGTCGCGTGACAGTTGCTTCACCTTCTAGCATTTCGTATTCGACCAAATGTTAAGTAATTCCGGGCTTAATTAACCGCAATTTAACGGACGCTTGTTAGCGATCTTTTCTTCCTTTCCTTTCTTTTTTCCCCTCTTTTCCCCCGTTTCTGAATCTCGCACAGCTTCGACTCGGCCTGGTAATTGGACGAAGTCGAACGATTAATTATGAATCTCGAATATAAACGCCGCATATTTTTCACCGGCGATATCAGCGCGTAAGGAGATTAAACTGTAATTGAAGTTAAACGACTCGAAGTTAGGGTTAGGTAGATCGCGAATCAACTTCGCGTGAAATATCCCAGCTAGTGAAACGAATTCCGAAGAACTTTACGTAAATCACAGATTCTTATCGACCATTCGCACATGAATTCGGTTTAATTTCGGAATTTGAAGTTTCCGAAAAATCCACGAACTCTCCGTCTTAACGAGGTCACTTCTTCGTTCATCGGAGAGTACAAAACGACGCGCCATTTTCCCCGAAGACCCGACACACGGTGAACTCGCGAAATCCCGCGAACTTCACCACTGCCAGAGAAGAGACAGAGATCCTGCGACGTCGAATGCACTGTTCCTCGGTGAAAATCGGATCGCGCGACTGTATGGTCCGATTAGAAAGCCAGGATGGCACACGGAGGGCCGTGTACGCGACGTCTCCACGGCAACAATAGCGAAAGTGGCCTCTGGTTGCATCGGCGTCGCACGCGAGTCCTCGATGTCGTTAATTTCATCGATCGGCCGGCGTCCTCGTCGGGACGCGTTCGCCATCGATCTCCAGGCTACCGTTCGCCGTCGATCCTATCGGGAGAACGCACGGCGCCGATCTCGATCTCACTGCCGATACCGATCGCCTGCGATCGTGCGTGACGCGTTCTCCGCAAGAGCGGATCGACGAGGAAAGAGGCAGGAACGATCGCGGCGGACGATAAATCGCGAAATCGCAGGGCGAATTCGCGGCAG
>NIJG01000161.1:7185795-7227659 GCA_002201625.1 Euglossa dilemma
GCTCGCTTTCGATATTTTTCCCTTTTCGCCCGCAGAATGCATCCATATTTTCCCTTTTCGACTTTCTTCTAAAGCTACGTGCGCAATTTTCTTCCTATTTCGAATAAATCAAGTCGCGAGGAACGTTTTTCGGGGCTACGATCCTGGGATAGCTGAATTCTGCGGGGGTTGCAACATCGAGCTAATTAGCACGTCTCTCTGTATCGCATACTAATTACCAATTTTCTTACCAATTCTTATGGAAGTATCATAGATCGGTATACAGCTAGTATTATCTAGTATCAATTAGACGATACGAGACAAAGATTCGCGCAGTTGGAATCGCGACAGAAGACTTTGAAACGTGGATTCCTGGAAGAATGGAGAATCAGCCGGCCATGCTTATCGAACGAGGTATCTCGCACGGAAAACGGCCAGCCATTAAGCTTATCGGATTAAGTCGCCTACCCTTGGCTATCTTAAAAAGCCACCCTACACGCTCGGAACCCCGTGGATAGTCCTCGACTATCCGCGAAACCGTAGGAAAGATGAAAAACACTAGCGGGTGTATCCTCGAAGCGTCAGGAAGCCTGGCGAAGGATGAAAGCGGCGGCGAAGGGAAAATGGGGCACCGCCGGGTGATAAACAAGGAATTAACGCGAGGACGCTTTTGAGAGGAAATGGAGCGACAGTGGCGTAACGTCGGAGAGGGTCGGAGAGGGTCGGAGAGGGTTGGAACCGGGCTCGGAAGGCGAATCGTGGCGGGTGCCTGGGATCGCCGGCGTGCAGAGTCGTAAAACACGTGCGAGCGTGGTTCGCGGTGCCGGCCACGTAGGTGGGGAACATATGGGGAACCGTGGCTAAATATAGAGAGCGCTTTTATGGCGTGCGGTCGTGCCACCGGGATCCACGGACGATCCACGAACCCCGATGCCCTTTATCCGATCCGACCGTGCGCCTCTCATTAGGGCAGCGTCGCGTTATCCACCGGATCGCCATGATTTCGCCAACCAACCAGTCCGGGAATCGTGTGCGAGTCTTGGTTATGGTGCTACCTCGATTTCGGGAAAACCTCTTGCTTTCCAGCAACGAGTCTTCCATCGATTTTTACTCCAGTCTTCCGACTGGATTCGTTATTCCAAAGATCACTGGTATAGGTGCTCGAGAGTTTCGAAATGGACGGACAAATAGGTTTCTGATCCAATTTGACAATGATCGAGGAGAGTTTAAGTGTTTGGTGTGGATTTGTTATTACAAATATTAACAAATTACAAATTAAAATACAAATTAATTTCTATAACTATTGTTAGGGAATCGTTTATATTTTTATTAGGTTCGAATCTTGGTTGTTAGGTATAGAGTTAGGTGGATTTAGTTAAGCAGGAGAAGGTAGTGGCAATTTATCGAGTTTCCTTGAAAGTTAATAACCGTTCAAGCATCATTCGTCGAAAAAATGGCGTAACTTGCTCCGACAACTCGATCACAGATTCGAAAGCTTGCTATACCCGATGATTATCCAAGACGAAACCTATAGAACGTAAATAACGAGATCGAATGCTCGGTTTTCGGTGGTCGCAGAGATTCCAAGAGTCTTAGCAAGACGAGAAATCTCTCGGTGTTAACCGTTCGTTCACGAGAGGAAAATGCCGGGGAACGGAAAATATCAGAGTCGTCTGTCTGAGACGCGAAACAGGAGCTGGTCTTAATTTAATTGGAACGCCGGCTAGACGAACGTGGACGTCATCGTCCGTCAAGGTTCACGGACGGCCGATGAGTGGAGTCTTTGTTCGCGGACGGATCACAATAAAGCTTCCGACCATGAGTACGATTCGCTTGACTGGCGGTGGAAGTCGAGGAAACAACGACCGAGGAAGTACACTGGGCGGAGGGTTCAAGGACAACAAAGGAATCTCGCTTGCAAATCGACCCTCGTCCTTATTGAAAAACCTCCCGAGGAATTGCCACTCCGAAATCCTTTCTTTTCTCGATGGCGGAGAAGAAGAAGAACTTAGCCTTCTTTAAACGACGGTCCTTCGTCTTCCAACTTCTCGCAGAATTTCTTTTTGTGAATTTTCCTACCGGAACGAAGGTGATTTTTGGAGCGATCGAAATTCGTGATTTTGAAAACGAAAACCAGGGTTTTCGGAGGATACAGAAGTAATTTAATGGAAATTCGTGGTTTCGAAGACGAAAACCAGGGTTTTCAGAGGATCCTGAATTAGTTTAAAGAAAATTCGTGGTTTCGAAAACGAAAATCAGGATTTTCGGAGGGTCCCGAATTAATTTTATGGAAATTCGTGGTTTCGAAGACGAAAACCAGGGTTTTCAGAGGATCCTGAATTAATTTAATGGAAATTTGTGATTTCGAAGACGAAAACCAGGATTTTCATAGGATCCCGAATTAATTAAATGGAAATTCGGGGCGCGATAATTATCGAGCAACAATATCAAACAACGAAATTTCATCGAGACAATTAGGACTGACCGAGGCTGCGTCTTCTCCGTCGAAACTCTGACAGATTGAAACGTACACGGGTACGCCGGGGAATTAATGAACTGTAATCAATTCGAAAATGTTATTTCTCTCGGTTCGCTCTGCGAGAAACGTACAAATTAATTCGTCGAACAGCGTGTAATATAAACGGATCCATCAATTCAGCGGGGAATAATTGATGAACGCGAATGCGTCGCTCGCGACGATCGGTAATAAAAGCGACGCGTATTCGTTCGAATCGCGAAATTCCGACGACGATATAATTACGCTTTTCGCCCGGTGATTACGGAACTTTCGCTAATCCGTCGATATCGGGATTAAATCGACGAACCGGCGACAACCGGCGTCGGCGCCGCGAGCGATTCCTCCGTCGACTGGAATTCCGAAAATAAATCACCGATACTCTCGGTAGCAATTAAACGCTGCGATAACGGGCCGTCGACGGATTGCTCCGGTAGCAGCGCGACGGAATTTATATGCAACGCGTGCATCGATAGCCGGGCGAGATAAGGCTCATTAAAGGTAAGTACACGCGTGCAGGTTTGACATGTCGGGGCGTTAAAGAGGCCCCGGGAAACGACGAAAGAGAGCTTGGCCGGCCGTGTCGCTTCATTACGCGCCGCGAGCCCTGCGGTTCGGGGTCGTTCGATTTTCGCGCGGATGAAAAGCCGTTGGTCGACTTTTTCTCCTCCTTCTTTCTCACGGGCCCGAAGAAAGGAAGCGCGGGCAGGAACGCGACTGCTCTCTCCCTCTCTCGACGCGGGGAGAGGCGCGGAGGGAGATGCCGGAGCGAGATAAGCGACGCGCCTGCTTTCCAATTCGCAACAGATGATCGCGCGGCAGAAGTGCGTGAGAGGTAACGTGGGCGGGTGGAACTTATTGCGGTGGGTGGGCCACGCAGCGAGCGTGCGAGAGAGATCACCGAGAGAACCAGTTTCTCCTCTGCTAACGCTCGCATAGGCTCGAACAACCGACGAGGACAACGAACGAGAGAACCAGCCTGAGGAACGAGCATCGACGCGGTCGAACCAGTCTGTCCGACGAGGACAGGAGCAGAGAAGAAAAAGGAAAAGAGTTATTGGACCCGACCGACGAGAGAGAGAGAGAGAATACACGAAGAACGGAAGCGGGAGAGCGGCAGGGCCGGGAAAAAAACCGCGACGCGAGTCAGGAACGACAGAGATAGGGCGAACAGAGTTGTTCCGGGGAACCGAGGCCGATGAGAGAGGGAGAGAGACGAGGACGAGAGTAGAAGGAGCGATATACGATACTCCGAGAGAACGACGAGCGCCGAGAAAAAAGAACCGTGCACGCAAGCCTGTCGGAGGAGGAGCGACCTATTCGTCGGACAGAGAAATTAGACGAGGATAAACTTATACGCTCTGACTAGGAGAGACAGAGAGGATTCCGCGCGAGCGTTCGAGCGGAACGGAGAACGCGGGTCGGAGAAGGATAGAAATAGTCCCGACGAGGAACAGACAGAGAAAGAGAGAAGAAGCGTACGGAAAGTTGTCGGTGCGACGAAGATGACAGATGCTTTGCTGAACGAGGACAGAAAATACGCCGAGGCAGATTGTCCGACAGAGACTGGGACTCGACGTGGAACGTACGGAATATAAAGACAGAGATATCGTGCTCGTGACGAGGAGGAGGAGGACAGACTGGGCTATCTCGATGGGAGTGCATAGAGTGTCGAGTGTATTGGCTGCGAAAGAGAGCGAGAGAGACGTGGATATCTTCGTCGCTGGTTCATATTGGCCCCGAGTTTCGGCGAAGGAGAAAGAGAGACAGGAGCGGAATGAAAGAGGAGGCGGATACGTTGGTATTCGTGGTTATACGTGGCTACTTGACGAAGAGTGGCCGGGATCGAACAACAGAGGAATACGGCGAAATTAGTCCCCAAAGAGAATTTACGACGGGACACCGATGCGTGCACGGAGAACCGCGTGAAAACGCGTCCTGGATTATCGAATACACTCGATTTCCGCGCGTTCATTGAAAATAAATAATCTCCACCATGTTTCCCGCGGAAATTCCACGCGAATTCCCGATTTTCCACAGGTATTTCAGAATCCATGTTATTCGACCGTGTGTGAAGTTCGGTTGTTAAATCTGACCTGGAATTCCCGTTGATTCTAGAGTTAAAGAAAATCTGCGAATTTTTTAAATAACAACTTCGAGAGATGTGTAACTGATGTACTTCATCGAGGTTAGGTTCGAAGCTTCTTTAAAGTTCAGGATCTTAAACAAATTTTGAGGGTGTAGGAATTTAAATTTGTTTTAGCGAAATATTTAACCTTTGAAGATTAGAAAAGGTTAGAACAGGGTTGGTAGAACAGAATAGGTTCGGGTTTGGGTAATTTGAGAGACCACGTGGGTCAGAATGACGGTTACGAAATGGTACCAGGTGCTGTGTAATTCGGTGCCCAGAATTATTTTAATTTTGGCTCCAACAATCAAAAACGACGTTTAAAAGATATCTTGGGATTAAGAATTCGGAGTTAAAGCGTCTGGGATTCGACGAAGCTTAGTATTTTTCTGGAATGGAATAATTTCATTTGAGATAATTACATAGCGATCGTGGAGGACGAAAATGAAAGCGATAATGTTCGCACGATTTTAGCCACCACACAGTGGCGAGATGCGAGTACGCCAATTGGCCCGGGATAATGGCGACGCAGGCATCCGCCCAAAGAAACTCGTCCAATTTCAGTGAAATTAATGGAAGCAAGTTGCAATCCTGGTCAGCATTACCCTAATTAACAACGGCAACAATTCTCCTTTGTTCGGCCAGCTTATAAATCTCTTTCCCGAATTTATTACTCGAATGTTCAAGGTTCGCGTTCATTTGTCAAAATCGCTCGAAATCGTCGAGGAAAAATTCTGTCTCGTCGTTTCTTAAATTACATCACTCTCGCGTCATCTCTGACAAATTTCGAACAACTCTTTAAACCATTCGCATTCCCGTTTCCGATTTACTCGAATAGCTAAGCGATAAGGAGCCAACAGAGTCGACCTCGGCTGCGAAAAAATTTGCACGAAGATTACTTTCCTGTTTGCCAACGAGAAACGAGAAACTAGCAACTTCGTGAAAGCGAGACTCAGCCAAAAACAAGGGATCGCGAAGGAAACGAGGAAACATTCGAAGAAAATAGAGTCAAAGTTTACGCGAGGCTACCATCCAATTACACCGAGTCCGATCTTCCACCGTTCGAAGCTCGTAAAGCTTCCTCTTGACAGACGTTACAAGGTACTCTGCCTGAGAAATACTCAAACGGCCAGCTGGCGATGGAAACTCTTAGCTAAGTTAACGAGATTGTCCCGATCGACGAGGCAAATCTACCCTGGAGTCACGGTAAACGGATTCGATTTGCAACTTCGTCATACTCGTGTCACTCTTGCATAAATAAAACCACGCTATGGGGTTCGAAAAGCTCGTCGCGACGATAGAAATTTTGCAGACGAGAGTTCGTCAATGTGGGGAGAAAACGTGGTTGAAAGTTTCGCGATGATTCATAAGGAACAGGGGTTGTATTTTGGCGACGGGAAGGGTGGAGAGACTGATGGAAATTTATGTCAGTTATTTTACTCTTGCTTGTGTTTGTCGTTTGTCGGATTTTGTTGGCATCTGTATGAGTAATGGTAATGATTTTCAATTTGCTACTACGACTTTTTGTTCTTCGTGGCTAGCTGCAGTAATTTTCTTGTTTTCGGAACTTTTCTTTGTATTCGAGATGATATCTAAGTTCGTTTATGCCATTTTTTAATGTCAGGGAAAATTTAAGAAGAACGTGGGGAAGTTTTAGAAATTTTTAGCTGTTTCCACAATCCAGAATTTTCATTGTGACATGAAACATGTGTAACGAAGTTACCATTGTACATTACTCGAGTCATTACACCGCGACACGAATCACGAAACGGTAACTACGATTCAACGAAGAGCGTAATAAACACGGAAGAACTCCGCCATTAATCTCCATCCTCGATAACATACCGACACATCAAACGTTGCCGAACAAAAGCTACCAGAGGCAAGAATTCATCCCTTTATTCGCCGCGAGATCAAACAACAGTGGACCCTCGTGCCGGAGAAGAAAGCTCGTTTGCGAAAGCAAAACAGCCCTTCGACACCTCTCTGCCCCGTTCCCCATGGCCATATTGCTATAATTTGGCCGTACAAATGGGATAGAGTCGCGGCGAATGCCGTAATCGACAGGGGGTTGTCGCGCGTTCGTTCACGAGATATTCGCCTAACGCGTGTCGCCTCGAACCCCCTCGCGAATTCCCCCGGATTCCCCCAAATTCCCCCGAATCGAATTACGAGCTTACAAGCTTGCTCCGTTCACGGACCAACGATGCTTTCTCTGTTAACAGAGAGCCGATGTGACGCCGTTGAACAGGGTGGTGGGCCGTGTAAAGGGGCAGAATGAGGGGTGGCAATAGCGACGTCCCTGCCATGGTCACCGTACCCGCCTCTGCGTCTCGCAATGTAAGTACCGTGGTGCGAGTGATTCCGCACCTGAAACAACGAATTTACAATTTTAAAACATCAATTCTCTGGCATTTCGACGAATTTTCCAAGCATTTCTGGGGATTTGTTCAAGAATTTCGCAATTAACAGCGCGAGCAGATATTCGCGCGTGTCGCGAAAGAGTTTCGTTTATTTCCTCTCGAATTTTAAGTATGCAGGATATAATGGAATTTTTAATTGCCTTGTCACGCTGTTTGATATCTATTATGCAAGTATTCGCGTGTGGTAAGTGAATTAATTTCACGAATTATCCGAATTGCAATGGAGAATTATGCTACTCTCGGGAAATATTTAAGGAAACGGTATGACGAATCATTATGCTGGAAACTATAGCTACTAAAGGAAGCCGTGAGGGTAAAGTTTCTTTATATCCAGGCTTGGTAGTAATGGGTTGACGAATAATTCCGTTGGAAACGTGACATATCGACGGGGTATTTCCAACTCGGATCAGACTAACGAGTAACAGAGTCTTCCGGGAATTTCGCGAAAGTTCAGTTTTAAAATTCTCGCGGGATAGCCGGGAAATCCTGGCGAAATTTCAACTCGGGAATATAAAGTATCATGACGTCCGGGATTATCATAGAAATTGTACTTTGATAGCGTTTCGCGGCTCAGGCTGATACGAAGGATCTAACGGTCTTCGTCGACCGCGATCGTTCCTTAACCAATCAGAGCAGGTTTAATCAAAGAGAAATCCGTGTGAAGACAAAATTAATTACACGATTTTAATCATCTTCTCTCAACCGTATCTATTACCTAAGCTTGTGAGACTAAAATTACAGCATTCGATACATTTTTGCATTCGCGAAATTTACGCAATCGCTCAGGTCCTTCTACGATTTCATCGCGAATGAAATAAATCTCAAAAACGATCCTTTTAATTCATTTCTCGCGAGTAAATTCTAGTCTAACGAGCGGGATAAAAATTTCTCATTGCAAACTTCACGTTGTTTACAAATTACAGTACTCGACACATTCGCGAAATTTACGCAAACCCTTCTAGAATTTCATCGTGAATGAAATAAATCTCAAAAACGATCCTTGTATCCTTTGAATTAATTTCTCGCGATTAAATCCTAGTCCAACCAGCAGGATAAAAATTTCTCACCGCAATCTGCTCGTTGTTTACAAATTACAGTACTCGACACATTTGCAAAATTTACACAAATCCTACAATTTCATTGCGAATGAAATAAATTCGTAATAAATCCTTGTATCCCTTTAATCAAAAATTCTCAATTTTTCGCGATTAAATACAAGTCTAACGAGCGTGATAAAAATTGTAAAAATAATTTCTCACCCTAGCTCTAACCCCGCGACTTCATCGTCGCGAAAGAGAATCCTTCAGAGGAGAAAGGATTTCGCCAGGATCCTAGACGATCTCTCGGCGCGCAGCATCCTACGGACACGGCCGAATCCCTTGGGAATTTTTCAAAGTGTCCCTGCCCGTTTGCAGGGGTGATTTCGCAAGCCAATTACCGCGGGCGAGTTTATCGTCGCGGCGGAACCGGGCCGTGGTTGAGCAACGCGAGAACCGGTGCTGCAAGTATTCCGGTGGACAGTGGCGCGAGCGCGTAGGTCGTCGTCGATCCTCTCTCGATCCTCTCTCGATCGGGCCGACGATCGATCCGATCGCGGATATCCAACGGCGATAACGAGGAATTCATCCGAACGGAAGGAACGCGCTGCCTTTTCTCCTTCACCCCTCGCTTTTTCCCGCCGATCACACGCAGACCTGCTTCCTTTTACCCCTCTTTGGATTCCTCGGCTCTTAAACATCGGAATATTCTCGCCGATCTCGCGTCGAGATCAATCGCGATGACGTTAAGTAGAATCGAGTCGGAGATTGTCCAACGAGCTAGGTATTCGATGATGCTTCTGCGATCGGTGACGAAGATTGCGTTGATCGATAAGCAAGAAATAGGAACATCCCGGATTTCTTCCTCTCTTTCCTCTCGTCTTCCGATGACACGCTAGATCGCTGCTTTCCGAAGATCGAAATGTTCGAACCGATAACCGTTGACCGGAATCTATTCGAGTTTCTACCTCTGGTCGACGATCTCGTTTCGGAGTTGCGGAAAAGCGAGAGCGAGATACTCGAGGATAATTCGAGTACAGGACTGATTTACGTGCTATCGAGTTCGGAGTACTAGGGTATCAGACTTAATGTACCTGAACGAACGCCATTTAATCAGGCTACTTACTTTCAGGACCGGTAAACAACGATCTACTTTCAGCCACGCTATCGAGATTTCCGATAAAAAGAAGCCAGTCGAATGTATCGCGGAATACAACATTCGTGAAATTGTTATTTCAACAAATTTCGATGTTCGAAGTTAATTTTAGCTATCTTTTCGTACAAACAAATAAATTAACTCCCGAATCGTAAACAAATCATGCTCCACTTGAAATTGGAATTCCATAATTTGACCTGAAATTCAAGATATATCGCTGGTCGAGAAGAGAAACACGCGAGAAATTTCAAATCAACGTCAATTTCCAATCGAGTAGATTCGAAAAATTCTTGAACCCTGCGAATCGTAAATAAAACACGCTCCACTGGAAATTCGTATTCGAAGAATCGATCGATTCAAGATAAAGAATCGATTAATTTAGTTTCAAATTAACATCAATTTCTTCACCTCTCTGAATCGTAAACAAATCACGCTCCACTGGAAATTCGAATTCCATAATTTCACCTGAAATCCAAGATAAATCGTTGGTCGAGAAGTGAAACACGCGAGATATTTCAAATTTGTATCAATTTCCAATCGAGTAGATTCGAAAAATCCTTCACCCCTACGAATCGTAGATAAACTACGCTTCACTGGAAAGGCGAATACGAAAAATAGATTCGTCACGCTGAAAATATTCAGTTCCATAATTCCAACTAAAACCCAAAATAAATCGTTCGAGAACCGAAATACCGAAACACTGAAAGATTTAAAAAATCCTTTACCTCTCCGAATCGTAAATAAACCACGCTCCACTGGAAATTCGAATTCAAAGGATCGATCGATTCGAGATAAAGAGTCGATCGATTCAAGATAAGGAGTCGATCGATTCAAAATAAAGAGTCGATCGATTCAAGATGAATAGTCGATCGATTCAAGATAAAGAGTCGAACCATTCAAAATAAAAAGTAGACCGATTCAACATAAAGAGTCGATCGATTCGAGATAAAAAGTCGATCGAATCTAAATAAAAAGTCGATCANCGATCGATTCAAGATAAAGAGTCGAACCATTCAAAATAAAAAGTAGACCGATTCAACATAAAGAGTCGATCGATTCGAGATAAAAAGTCGATCGATTCAAGATAAAGAGTAGATCGATTCAAAATAAACAGTCGATCGATTCAAAATAAACAGTTGATCGATTCAAGATAAAGAGCCGATCGTATCTAAATAAAAAGTCGATCGATTCAAGATAAAGAGTAGAACAATTCAAAATAAACAGTCGATCGATTCAAAATAAAGAGTCGCTCGATTCAAGATAAAGGGTCGATCGAATCTAAATAAAAAGTCGATCGATTCAAAATAAAGAGTCGATCGATTCTAGATAAATCACTGACCGAGAACCGAAACGCGTGGAAGAATTGTAACGCACGGGACAATAACGATGCGGGAATGTTAATTAATACCTCGTTGCAGTTGATGACAGGGACGATCAATCACTCTGGTAACTGCGATAACTTAATCCAATCGCGGCACTTCCGTTGGTAAACGTCTCGCTCGCCACGACCCTGTCTCGTTCACCCTCGAGAATGCTAATTTCTCGCTTCAAACGGCCTGCCTAATCGGCGGCTGGCCTCTATCGGCAGCTACGCGATAAATTCATGGGGCACGAACGCGGTTAGGGGTGGGACTACCCCTGGTTCCGACACGGGCCGACACGGGGCGGTCTGCTGGCCGAAAAGAAATGGAGGGCGAAGCGTTGCGACCTCGCGTGCCGAGCTTTGTACCTGGCTCCGAGCCTCTCTCGCCAATTTTTATCAGTTCCCGTCCATTCGGCATTCCAACTTCCGATTCCATACAAAACCACGTCCTTTCTCCTCTATTCTCCTTTTCCTTTCCAACGATTCTCCGCGATTTTTATTCTAATAGCGAGTAGCGCGGAGACAAGGAACTCAATACTCGCGAATTTCTGCGTTTCTTATCTATGGATTTGTCGTGTCTAATTTCGGGTTTCGTTTGCAACGAGAAATTGAATTTTCCGGAAGTAGGTCGAACATAACAGGAAGCCTGTTTCAATATATGTTTCGATTGACAACCTACTGCGATTTCTTGGAAGCCAGAATTGAAAATTTCAAAGGACAATTCAGTACGATTTGCAGATGCGAATGTGTGCACGCGAATTACGTCAAGAATCATGCTAATTAAGTGTCTCTGGGGTGCATTGAAAATCAGAGATGAATGGTGGAGCGTTTACATATGAAAGGACGAATGGGGTGGGAGGTTAGTTTCGTCTAGAATGCGTAACAATGGCGGCCGAGAGAGGCGATACACCGCGTTAGCGAAAATTCGCGTAGAGACGAGGCGTTGCAAGGAGAATCAGAACGTCGGACACAAATAATAGTAATTTTTATATATCACTATACCCGAGGTGCTCGTTAACACGTCGCGGCAACATTTCAACGTTAACCGAATAAAATGAACGAGCGTTTGGAGGCCGTGACGACTTTTGAGAGCGGAAACGGCAAGGAAACGAAACGGAAAAATAAACGGCCGGGTTGGAAGGAGTAATGAGAATAATTGGCAGTGATTAATAACGAGGCTGGTCAATTCGGAACGTGCAACGAAGGTTATCATGGACGCTTAATGATACTCGTTACCGATAACTGTATCCCCGGCGAATCGGCATCGGCGCGAATATCTAACGAATTCAAATTATCGTAAATCAGCCGCGCGTTATTCCATCGTTCACGAGGATGTCTCGGAGCTAGAATCGATACGATTCTATAGCAGAAGTCGAGAGTCATGCATGATTTATAGAGGTGTTCCGGTTACCACGGAGAGGCGTCGAAGAAATCCGATGTAATCTCTCTTTCGCGTCGAGCGAGCTTGAAAGTCGCGTATGAATCTTTCAGAGACGATGTTCACTTTCTTTCCGAGTTTCTTCGACCGTCCAACCACCTAAACGCGCACGTGTTACGGCCAAGATGTACCTAGATTGGCCATTTTTCATCCCCCAGTGGTTTCTTCGCGATTTATTTACGAATCGCGGAGAAATATTTCCGCAACCTATTCTTCCTCCTCCCGCGTTCTCCCGTCTTCTATATTTCAAGCGTACAAAACACACAGGGCGACCTAAAATTCCGTGGATAATTAATTTTCCATTCCACGACCTTCCAAACTACTCTTCGTCCATTTCTTTTCGTCAAATTTCTACAAATTCACGAGTTAGTACCATATCGCGATCATTACTTCATAAAACTCTCCAAAACAAAGATCTCGCGAAATTTCTTTATTCTCTTCTAACGAAATTTGAAGTTGAACAATTTTTCGTACTCGGAATAGCAATCTGATTCTCGTAGTTAACTCCAGAGGGAATCTCAACGAATTGCAACGAAAATACACGTCTCTCCGCGAAAAGGGTAATTTCGACGATAAAAGAGTAGTGTTGCGTAAACAGAAGTTTACCGATTCACGGTTGATTTTACGCACACGATTACTCGTTTGCGAGTAAGCGAACTCGCGGAGGCGAATTTTCATTAGGAATTAGCAGGAACGATCGCAAGGTGCCTGGCTAATTGGCATCCGAAGGCCTCGGCGTACCGATGGAGATGTCGACCGATCGAAGGACAGTTATTTCAGCGTTCGCGGCCGCGCAGAGAGCTCGCGTGCGTGCTTCTACGAACTGGTTTCCTCTGGTAGCTTTGATAATGCGACAGCCGTGGCTCGTTTTGCCGAGAATTATCGCGGGACGCTCTGTGCGTTTCCACGCCATATACGCCGCCCCGACCGGCCGCGGCCTTCGGATTATAATAAAATATTAACCGGCCGCGATCACCGGCGCGGGGAGTCTGTCTTCCGATCGGGAATCGACGTCCACGCGAATTGCTCGTGAATTCAGCGTCGCCGTGCAGCCGGCCGGGGTGAGCTCGGCGTAGGTGGTCGAGTCGCGTCGCGATGCCTCCTTCCAGGAGTACAGTCCACTCTATCTAACCATATTTCACTTGTCAACTTTTCCTTTTTTCTTTATTTTTATCATTCCTCCTTTACTTCTATATTTTGTTTCATTGCTAATTTTTCATTTGAACTGAAATCGAATTTTCATTTTTGAAGAGATTTTTGGTATTTACAGTGATTCTGGACCTTGGTTTGATAGATTTTTGGAATATTCGAATTGCTCACATTATGGTCTTAATTTTTCTTTATTATTCGAGGAATTTGTCTCGAGATCTGTTTAACTTTTGGAGTAGGTTTGCTACCATCGAATTTATTTCTGAAAATTGAACATTGAACTGAGATCGGATGACAATCAGACCTGTCATTCGGAGAGTTTTGGTATTTGCAGTGATTCTGGATCTTAGTTTGATAAATTTTTGGAATATTCGAATTGCTACTATTTTTATTTTAATTTTTCATTATCATTCAAGGAACTTATCTCGAGATCTCTTTAGTTTTCGTATTAGGTTTGCTCCTATCGAGTTTATTTCTGATATCCTAATCAAAATTAAGCCAAGATCGGTGAAAATTCAACATTAAAACGAGTTAAAACAAACCGAAGGAAATGATCCGCACCCGTAGCAATGGCCCCATAATTCACCCTGCGTTCACGCTTCCGGTCGATTTTTCATTCGCAGATTATGAGAGGCGAAGACAGCATGAACGACGACGTGTTCGAGATGGAAAACGACGCCTCTGCCGGTTTAACGCCGAGGTCTATAGGTCAACCTTTGACCACGACCCCGTCGCCGACCGGATACAGGGATTACAAGCCGCCGGCGGAAGTGCTAGACGAGAACTATGGCCACAGAACCATGGACTACGGTAACGCGAGGAGTAGCCTCAAGAGGACCAAAGTGGAGGACTCAGCGATGGCGCACAAGGTAAGTTCCAGTCCACGAATATGTTTATTTCCCGAGCGAAAATGGCCCGCAAGATGCAGCCTAAATCCGGCTCGAGTTGCATCGAAACGTGAACCTTCCTCGATACTCCCGGAAAATGGATTCGATGGAGAGGGTTTGCGCGTCGTGACGCAAGTCTCAGGAGATTGGATCTCGTATCGGGTGCTCTTAATGGTGATATTCGAGATGTTGGAAATTTTATAATCGAAAACTCTTGAAAACGGAAGCTCTCGCCTTCGAAATCTCGAAATATTCCACCTGTCGTATGCGTATAATTTTCACATAGATTTAGTAATTGGAATAACTAATGAAACAGCTTGGTCTCCGGAACATACACCTTGATATTCTCTTAAGGAGCTTGGCCCATTTCTCAAACGCAACATACCAGTAATTAACCGTGTTACTACAGCGCAGTGATTCGAAAACCAGAAGATTTCAACCTCCTTCCCTTGCTCCACCTAAACGATCTCGCAATATTCTGCACCATTCAAGACTCAGCTGCGATCCAGGAAAAACCATAAACAAACACCCGAGGATACACATCCATCTAACGAGATGTAGAAACGTCTCCAGGAACTTAACTGATTCCATATTTAATTGTCACGAGCATCGCAAGTGTTGCTGCACTTGCACCTGTTCTAGAATAACATTACTATTTTTGAATTTCGTGTAATACCTAGCATAGATAAATTTTATACTGTCTAACTTGCTACATTTATCTTTTCCAATCTTCCAATGTTAATAATAACAAGATAGCGTTAGAATATTCGCTGAAATCCACTCTGACAGATCTCTATACAACTCGACGAGTCCTTCGAACTTTCTACGAATCCCTGTTCTCTTTTTCCACGTGTAGCACCCAACAACGACACGGCTAACTCAAATCCAGCACCCTAATCCTCCGAACATCCACACTTTCTCCGACTTCCGTCCCAAAGCGTGCTTCGAGACCGCTTCTAGATCCGCGTGCAGTGCCAGTTCGCATCGTACGTTCAGTTTGGTCCAAAGTCCATTTTCCCGAGGCTTGAGCGGTGTTTGACAATGGCCAATCCACCTGACTAGACCTGTCGCGGATATTGCGAGTATTCCCGGCATGTATCCGGCCGCGGAGAGAAAAGAATATTCACCGCAAGAACGTCGTTTGATATTCATTACCGGCTCATTTGCATGATGGATGGGACACAGTGTTTCTCGGATGTAGCAGCAACAAGGTCAGTCATGCCTTCGTACCAAGGTCAGGCTGGCCTCCTCCCCGTGGCAAGCCGGCGGAATAATGATCGGGAATGCCCGAGGACCGCGGGTACGGCCCCCAACACGATCCCCTACGTCCTTCCTTCGGCTTCTTCCTTTTCTTCTCGGCCCTCTCGACAGGGAGAGCCTCTCCCGCTTCCATCCTCGATCCGTCTCGTTCCTCTCCCTCCAACCACCACCCCGTTCGCCGCCTCTTTCCGAGCTGCCTTCTCCTTAACGATCTTCCGTCCCTCTCCATTCCGTCCTTGCGTCTCTCTATCGCCGAGCCTCGCGTTTTCTTCGCCGGTCTTCGCCTCTCCCGTATACTCTCGCTTCCCGGGGTATCTCACCAGTTTTTCGCTATTTCGCGGTTTTCTTACAGACCCAGTGGCTCTTTCGATGCAACCCGGTGGATTCGCTCCGTTGCGTCCCGTTCCTATCGCTACCAATTCGGAATCTCGGAAACATCGTTAGACTCGTCGCTCGATTTTCAAACGAAGTTTCCATCTCAAGACAAAGTAGTTATAACCGAGTTCAGAACTAGAAACGTAGGAGCGAGAACTTGGATACGAGGGAAATTAGGACGGAAGACTAAAAACTAACGTCTCGTGGCTATTAATGGATAAAGGATAGCTAATATCTCGGAATTCTGATTCTAGGACTCAGAATTCTAATTTCAGGACATAGAACTTGAGGATTAATACTCGGATCTAGAATATAAAGGCTCAGAACTTGGAATTCGGGGATTGAAATTCCGATGTCAGATCTTAAGGCTCAGAACTCAGATCTCAGGATTCAGAAATCAAATCTCAGGGCTCAGAATTCTAATATCAGGACTCAGAACTCTGATGACAAATCCCAAAGCTTAGAACTCCGAATTCAGGGCTTAAAACTCCGATCTCAGATCTCAGGATTCAGAATAAAGATCTCAAGACTCAGAATTCAAATCTCAGGACTCAGAACTTACGGCTCGACACTGGAATCTCAAATCTCAAGGCTCAGAACTCGGAATTCAGGGCTCGAAACTCCAATCTCACATTTCAGGACTCAGAACTCGCAAATTAGAACAGCTAACATCTCATAGCTACAAGCATACATGGAACAACTAATAACAGAGATCTTAAAGCACAGAAATCAGAAACGAAAACTCTGAGAACGATGTTCCCAACTCGCACTCAAATCTCAAGGCTCGGAACTCAGATCTCAGGCCTCAGAACTCGCAAATTAAAACAGAGTTGTACCAACTAACATTTCGTAGCTACAAACATATAACGAACAACCGAAAACAGAGATCTCAGAGCACAGAAGTCAGAACTAAGAACTCAGAAGACCTTAGATCAAACCTCAGAACTCTGAGAACGATGTTTCCAACTCGCACACCGATCCTTCCACCTCCGAACAGTCACGTAGACCTCAGGTCCACCCCGGGAGCTAGAAAAATCGAGCTGAAAACTCGCATCCGCTCCGACTCGGTTACCATTCTCCTGTCCTCCGAACCGAAGAAAGGAACCTCTCTCGTTTCTCGTGGCTCGGAATCGGCAAAGAGTCCTTCCACGGGAGAAAGAGAAAGGAAAACAGGCGGAGACTTTACGATCGACCGGAAGCGATATCCCGATTTGCCTCCGATTACAATGTGTCCGCCGTTTTACGATCGGAGCGGAACGGTTAGTGGCCCCCGGCGTCTCGAAGGAGATCTCGTTCGAGCCGCGAGATATCGGTCCCGCGGCGGAGATCGTTAGTCAGCGCTGGCGCGCGCGCGAGCCGATTCTTGCACGCTTTCGCGTCGAACTGGTTTCACGTTTCGAACGAAACCCCGCGTTTATCGGACTGCGATCGCGCCGCGGCTCTCCACGCCCGTATCGATAGCGGAGCCAATCTACGGTTTTATGCGGCCGTTCCTACGGTCGTCCATTGAATTTTAGAATCTATTTCCGAACTCCGCTTGACGGACGTGCCAAAGCGTCCGGCTTAACGGCCCGCGAATCGCCGGTGTTTAGCGTTTAACCCGACCAGAGTCGATCTTTGCATCCTCGGTAATGGCATCGCGATGATGCATCTACAGCATCAAGTATTCCGAGCATATAAACTGTTTGCCCGATTATCCGATTATTACAGGCATCGACGCGAATTCTCCTTTAATTAATCGACCGAATTATTCACGGTGATACCGCAGCTGCTCGTGCTTCCATCTTTCTTCGCGCCGTGTATATTTGCGAAAGCAATTCTGCAGGAGGTAAACAGACCCGGACGAGAACCCAGAGTCAGTGTTAATGATCTATACGTGACTGACCAACACGGGAATCTCTTCATCTCTCAGCGAAATTGTTACGTGGTTGTATTCCACGAATTATACTTTCCCAGGATCCTGTTCCTTTATTACGTTGTCACGTCAGGTGAATTATTCAGAGCGTACTGAGTTTTTTGAGGGTTGTTTTCGAAATTTCAAAGATATTGGGTCACAGGAAAGATACTTAGACTTCGGATTAATATCCTAGAAATACGCAAAACGAATGAAAGAGAATTGTTCAAGATACGGGGAAAACGTAAGAATTGGTGGAAATATATGAAAACTTATATGAAAACTAATAATATGAAAAATTGTGCATTTTCATGGCGCATCGTGGAAAAGTGCATATATTCCACGAATCATATTTTCTCTTTCTTTATTAAATTGTCACGCCAGGTGAATTATTCGGAGCGTACCAAATTTTTTGACAGTTGTCTTTGAAATTTTGGAGAAATTCGGTTCACAGAAGATATACTTAAACTTCGAATTAATACGCAAAAGAGAATGAAAGAGAATTGTCGAAGATACGGAGAAAATGTAAGAATTGGTGGAGATATATGAAAAATTATATGACAAAATTGCGCATTCTCATAGCGCATCGTGGGAAGGAGCATGTATTCCACGAATCATATTTTCTCTTTCTTTATTAAATTGTCACGCCAGGTGAATTATTCGGAGCGTACTGAATTTTTTGGGAGTTATCTTCGAAATTTCGAAAGAATTGAGTTCACAAAGGTGATACTTAGACTTGTGATTAATACGCAAAAGCGAATGAAAGAGAATTGTCGAAGCCGTCGGGGAGAAAACGTAAAGATTGGTCCGAGAAATATGAAAAATTGCGCATTCTCATGGCGCAGCGGCGCATCGTGGAAAGGAGCATCGTTGGAGGCGCATGATTCGCGAAGCGTTTTCAGGATGTCACGGCAATTAACGAGGGAATCCTGCGGTCCGATTCGAGGGAAGGAGCCGGAGGGACTGCTCCAGTGATCGGCAGGGCGAAGTAAAACCGGTAGGGGGTCCACGGTCCCGAGCCGGTTCTTGCCTCGCATTTTCTTCCAGCAAGTATTCACTCCTATAAGGGATAATTGAAGAGCTCGGTGCGCTGCGACCGGCCGTACTGTTGCAAATCTTTCGGCAAGAAGGGAGGCGCGTGCAGGCCGCGACCGATTCGAGAAACTCCGATGCTTACCCTTGAATTTACCGATCCGAGTGTTAGTGAACTTTCCCAGCCGATCGCTCTTTCCGATCCATGAGAATTTTTCTTACGCCAAATCCTACCGAGCTCTTCGACCATTAACGATTGAAATTTCCTCCCTGATGGAAAAATGACGCCATTGTGAGACGGTACTGTAGAAGATTAGGTGTTATAAAGGCACAAATAGAAAAGTTGTAATTGAGACAGTGTATTAGAGTCGAATAACGAACAATAGAATTCTAATTACGTTATTATTTTTAATCCGTGATCCCTTGTGAAGATTCCTATGATTTCTTAACACTAGGTTTACGGACGTTTCTCGTATACTTATTTTTACGGACATCCAATAAATTTACCGGTAAAGGAAACCACATACTTTCTTTAAAAAACAAACGATGAGTTTAATTCGAAAACACTCGCAATATTAACAGATTTCATATAGGTTAATTAAATCTGTTAATATCTTATAATTGGAGCAATCCAAATTGACGGGTCCCATAAACCTAGTGTTAATAAATGTTTTCCATGAATTCGTTTTCCTGAGTTCGGTACAGTCTCGGTTGAATTCGAAATTATAGAAGTATCCAAACTTTCAGACCTTTACGCTTCTGTTTCTCAGGAAAATCTGCTTGCGAGACTCGTTAGATTCACAAACGAAGCGAGTAAACGCGAATTGTTTAGTGTCACCGGTGCACAATGGACGTTGTTCTATTTTCCTAGAGGGTTAAATTAACGAGAGTATTCGGAGCAGAGAACGACGCGTCGTTAATCTTCCGAATGCCAGCAATTATCGCGCTAATCTTGCCGGTGCTCTTCCGAGCATCTAGAGAGACCGAGTATCGGTAGTGAACGGTTAGCTGAGCGGAATAAATTATTAAAATGACAAGACGAAAGAGCGAAATGGAAGCCGGTGTCACGGAGTGATCTCCGATCGAGCGTGTTATTCGAAGCGTTGAGAATACGCGAGTTGGATCGATAGGCTGATTCACAGGACTGGATCGGAGTGGCCAGGAGTGGCAGCCAGGCTGCGTTGGCGGATTAAGAGCACAATTGGTCGTGGTAGAGCGTTTAAGCCGGACGATGCTACTACCATTGGAATATGATTAAGCCGTTCCTAGATACGTCGTGGTATTAACGTCGAATCCGGCTGATTCCCAGCATCCATGGGGAAATTACGGGTTCCCGGGCACATCCGCGTGCACCGATCGCGCGTTCGTGGCCCGGGGACTGAATTCGTAACGGAAACATGGCGGCCGCTGGGTCATCCAGGTCGGCTATTAGAGGATATCAATTGGGAATTTAACGAGTGTTTAATTTGAATAACTGAGATGCGTTTCGGCAATAGAGGATTGCTCTCTGACAGGAGAGAGTGAAGGGTTCTCAAGGTTTACCTCGGCTATTCGAAGCACTAGGTTTCACTGTCGGTTTGCGAATAAATACTTCGAATCTCGAATATTTCGATTGAGACACTGATGAGTGTAAGAAACGAGTACAGGTTTCTAAACGGGTTAGCCTACGTTCCTAACAATTAGGTAGGTTAGTTGGTAATTGATTCCAACCAGAGTACAAGGACGGAACGATCGCAGAGGAGTGAGACTTATTAGCGCGGAGAAAATTATTCTGGTTCTGGCTCTTTTAAAAATTTTAACTAGTAAAAGAAACAAGCTTTTAATCACGGAAGATAAACCACGGGATAATAAATTCAATGAACATAGAAAAATAGAGTCCAACTTTTTATCTAAATCAATCAGCGAAAAGATATCGAGATTCGTTTATTGATTTCATTTGTTTAAACACTTTGCCACTCGGGCAGATTTTCGCAAAATCTCGCGAATCCTAAGCAAACTTTCTACGATTCAGCTGATCCGGTCCGGGACGGAAATAACCTTCGGTAATAATCGCCGAAAAACGTGACCAGGCTGTGTCGAAGTTAAAATCACTTTACCTGGGAGCGGGAGGAGACGAACGGGGCACCTCGAGTCCTTCGTTGTTTGCCAACGTCGCGAGCTGCCGGCCAGAAGAGAGAAGAAGGAAGAAAAAGAGCAGCTGGATCAAGCGGATTTTTTCCGCGTGCACCAGCCTGGAACTCGGCTAGGAACTGCGCTGACCTTAAGCGGCCGTGCATTTGGCGGGCTCGCGCAGTCGCATACAAATTGAGTTAGCGGCCTCGTGGTAATGGAGGAAGACTGGAACGAGCCGACGAAAGTCTGAGAGGAGCGGAGAGGAGAGGAGAGGAAGGAACGGTGATCGTACGGTGCACGAGGATCGAGAGAATCACTCGTGTCTTCGGTCTGATAACTTTTTCCCTCCCGGCCTTTTAAGGATCACCCCGTTTCCCTTCCATTTTACTTCCCATTTTCTTCCACCACTTGCTTCTGCAGATGCCTCCATCGACATTCCGATATACAATCGATAATATCGTTCGGGTATCGACCAACAAGGATATTTGAAAGTACCTCTGCTCTGATCAATCTCGATTTCTTAATTAACTCCCTAATTCTACCTTCTATAAGGTCTAATAAAGATTTTTCTTAATGAGGTCTTCAGACCATTCAGTATCTATAAGATTTTAATAATTTAACCCTTTGCATTTGAATCATTGTTTAATTAAATTCCGAAGATCGATATTATAAGTAATGCAACTGCGCGCGAGGCATTGGGATTAAGTAATTCTACGCGTTAATTATTACACGATTTTCTATTTATTCTTTTATAAGAAATCGATCGCTTCGACCTAGAAGAATATTTGAAAGTACCTCTGCTCTGATTAATTTCGATTTCTTAACTAACTCCCTAATTCTATCTTCTATATGGTCTAATAAATATAGGGAACTATGCATCGCGATTTTTCTTAATGAGGTCTTCAGATCATTCAATATCTATAAGATTTTAATAATTTAACCCTTTGCACTCGTGTCACCATTTAATTAAATTTCGAAGATCGATATTATAAATAATGCAATTGCACGCGAGGTATTGGGATTAAGTAATTCTACGCGTTAATTATTACACGATTTTTTATTTATTCTCTAAAAGACATTAATCGCGTTATAAGAGGAAATCTTTCAATTTTTACATTTTGAAACCGTAAAAATCGTCGAGTGGAAAGGATTGACAGTACACCTATCAAATCGCAAGATCTGAAATTAACGTTTCTTCCCATCTTCGACGCCACGCGAGTCGTACCCTTTGCACTCGAGTCACCATTTAATAAAATTTCGAAGATCGATATTAAAAATAATGCAATTGCACGCGAGGCATTGGAATTACGTAATTCTACACATTAATTATTATACGATTTTTTATTTTTTCTCTAAAAGACATTAATCGCGTTACAAGAGGAAATCTTTCAATTTCTACTCTTCTGAACCATAAAAATCTACCAAACCGCAAGATCTGAAACTAACGTTTCTTCCCATCTCCATTTCGACTCCACGCGAACCTATTTTCGATCTCGGACAACCGTATTATACTCCTGAACCGATCGAGTCACCATTTAATAAAATTTCGAAGATCGATACGAAAAATAATGCAATTGCACGCGAGGCATTGAAATTAAGTAATTCCACGCGTTAATTATTACACAATTTTTTACCTTTTCTCTAAAAGACAGTAATCGCGTTATAAGAGGAAATCTTTCAATTTCTACTCTTCTAAATCGTAAAAATCTACCAAACCGCAAGATCTGAAACTAACGTTTCTTCCCATCTCCATTTCGACGTCACGCGAATCTATTTTCGATCTCGGATAACTGTATTAAACCCTCGAACGGAGGAAAATATGGAAGAACAGCGATACGATCGAGAGGAATGGGTTAATTCGCTGTGAATCCGGGGCCCGAGAATCGGCAGGTCGCAGCGACGATAATGCCCCTAGAAATGGCAAACGTGCCTGGCTCCGGTAGTCGTTCGGGCCGTGTTTCACCTGGCATTGCCCGATCGTAAAGGCTGGCTCTCCTTTTATCGTGAATCCGGACGACTGGTCGAGGCGAACCGAGGATTCAAGCCGCGTTTTTCGCGTCCGCGACCGATTGGTATTCCGCGCGCCGCCTCCCCGAACTGGGAATTGTAAATTGATAAACGCTGCTCGATAAAGAACCGGGGAACCTCTACCTATCCGTCATAAGGTGCACGCGTTTTTCCAGTACAAATTCCACGTCGGTTTTTCGTCCTCGCCAGGCGGCTGAGAACTGCGTACAAGTTTCATGGATTTCTCCGACGAACCAACCACACGTCTTCATCCATCGTGTTCTCTGTTTCTCGCGATCGGGTAATCGACACCTGACACCGGGCTCCGTTGAATTCGAATTTCGAATGAAATTAACGCGAAAGATCTCTCCGTTCGAGGAACGATCGACCGTCGGTCGTACGAGGCCAGATAATCTCGAAAAGCTCGCGCATACTCGCGAATATCGTCGCCTGACGTGGATTTTTGCCGCCGAGGGTTGAATCAATTAAATTTCATTCACGAATCGGCCGTCGGCCGCTGCTCGAATCCATAATACATAAAGAGCCGGCTCGTGGAGGGGATTTGCAATTCCGAGCGGGTAGCAAGTTAGTTTGCCCGGTAATGGAGGAAGAAACGCGGCGGTCGAGTAATAATTTCGTTCGACTATCGCGCAAAAAGGCGGGGGCCGCCGCGCGGAATCCTTCTTATTGTTCGCGAGTAATTGAGTTTTTCGCTAATATATTCCGGGAACGTTCGATCCGCACGACGCTCTCCTTTCCGGCTTTTTGCCCTCGCCAGCTCGCGATATCCTTTGGCGCTTTCTTCTTTGCCCGGCTTTAAATTAAAGCGTGTCAGGCCGCGGATCGGCACCGGGGAATTCCGAATTGCCGGCTCGAGTGCAATTAAAATGTAAAAATGCAGAACGCGCGCGGATATTTCGGCGGAGGAACGCAATTAAATTTCGTAATTGTATTATCAAGTAGATAATTAAACATTTGGCTACGAGTTGCGATTGGCACTCGCGTCAGACGGTGGTGCAATTGTATTTAGAAAAGAAATTTTGTTTAAAGTATTACTTAGTTTTATCTATAATTGTACGTGATAAAACACCGTGCAATTGTTATGGAACGGAATGGTGTATTTATCGTAATAAGGTGTTAAAATACTTCTCGGAGTTCTTTGGTTAAATAATTTATACTAGTTTATACTTTACAAAATTAGCGTTAACAGTGGTTCTAACGAGAATAGACAGAACTGTAGTAGATGATACAGAAATATTCTAATCACAGAAGTACAAATGTCTTGATAATAATGACAAAAATGTTTCACTGATTAGCAGACGAATTTTGGATTCTTCAGAACGGTAAAAAATTGTTAATACTAACTCTCGTTACGGTGAAACAATGGTTCCCGGTTTTACCTTCATAATTACAGTTTTCCCCACACGATGAAAATGCGAGTAAAATCCGGAATAATTTCGCGAATGGGAAAAAGAATGAATAAACGCGAAGTTTCTATACGAATTTTAATGTATCTTTCGTGTATTCGAAGAGAGGCTTTTGAACCAGAGGAATTCGTATTCGAAGAATTTCCAAACTGAAAATTTATACGGAATTTGTCACAATGGCGTACGCATTCATTAATATGCATCGAATACGTTTTCCGCTCGAAGAATTCGAGCGAGTGGGCTGTGCTTCAGAACGACAGTTTACGGCTTGTAAATTTTAATTTACGCTTACACGGTGCTGCGAAAAAAGGGACATCGTTTGCGCGATGGCGAATGCGATGGTGGAAAGTTGGTAACGACATCGGGAAACGAAAGTTGCGCGCAGCGCGCGTGTTACAGATCCTCTGCCATTTTGTTTTCCGAGCCGCGCGCGCATTCGATTAACCAACTTGCAAATTGCGTTTCTTCCTTGTTATCGCGCGAGCCTCGTTATTAAATTAATAACATCCGCGATATCCGGCCCGCGACGAAATTTCAAATCCAATTGACGGAACGCGACGCCGCGCGTCCCGCGCAAAGCATCGTCCGAAAACCCTAATTAATTTCGTGAAACTGTCAAGAGAATCGCGTTACTGCTAAATCACGGTAAATTCCCAAACTCAATAGCCTCTGTGACTGGTAACCAAATAATAATTACGACATTTCCACCTTCGTTTTCAAAAAATTCGCGATTCGAACAAACGAAGTATAAAAAAGCAATCCAAATATTGAAAAATGAACTGCTATTTCTCGTATCGAAATTATGTCACTGCTTTGCGTAAAATAAACCTGAAAAGAGGAGAAAATTTCCTTGAAGAATACCAGAAAAATAAACTCATTATTGTTGTTAAAAAAATTGATAATTAAGATATAAAGACAGCTAATCGAGTTGCAACACAGGTAGACAAAATATAAAAGAGCAATCCAAAAATGAAAAATGGACTGTCATTTCTAACATCGACACTGTCACTGCTTCGTGTAAAATAAGTCTAGAAAGAGAAAAAAATTTCCGTGAAAAGTTCCAGAAAAATAAATTCATTACCGACATTAAGAAAATTGATAATTAAGATATAAAGACAGCTAATCGAGGGAATAAATCGAGGGAATTCGCGTTAATAGTCAGTTGCAAAGTGACGTAGGATGGAAAGAGCGGAACGAAGTGGGCCTAACGAGGGCCAAACCTAGAAACGGACATCGGGCGCCATTTTTTACACAGCAACCGCACCCTCCGCCTATTAAAACGTCCGGACCGGCATTCTCCGCTTCCAAATTCGATCACGATCCGCTCGGAGTCGTGGCACGCGGCCATGTTCGCAATTAGTGCCAATTAACGGGCTATATTTAGCGCGGCGGGGACATTTTTGCGGAATCTCGTTATCCTCGTTCGCGTTTATCGGTCATGTTGGTCACCGGTATCGTTTCGGGTCTTCCTCTCTGCCTCTCTCTCTCTCTCTCATCGTATACTCTCCCTGTCTCGCTTCGAGGCGATTAGCATACGAATGCACACGACCTTGCAGCGCCATTGGACATCGTCGAAGAGGAGAGCCGTGTCGCGTTACGATCCGTTTGCCATAATTTTTCCAAGCGAATGCGGAATCCCGAATGGGCTACCAAAATTCTCGCGAAAATTTCTAATTCGTACCGTTTAAATTCTCGGTGCCATTTCAATTTCGCAGATTGCGTTTTCGAGTTGCAATTGACAATGGTTGTCGTTAAAGAGAAGTTTGAAACGCGTTTGCTATCATTTTTGCAAATATTATTTAACTTTTGAACTTTCGGATTTTTCGAACGGGTTTTTAATTTACCAAATGCGATTCTTTTCTCGCGGTATTGTTCGTTTTTAAAGAGAAGTATAAAATACTTTTGAGATTATTTTTGGAAGTGCATTCGAGGCTGCTGTATCGCGAAAGATTCGCGAAACTGCAGGATTTTCGCGGGAATTTTTATTCGGATTTTTTCCAACGTGATATCTTTGACGTTCCGATGAGAGATTCGCGGAATTTTCAATCGCGAGTTATCTCATCTTTCACGAGAAACAACGCGTACGAGGCGCACGCGAGCTCTCTGTATCTCGTTTTAATTTCCGCCACTTTGTTTCTTTCCCTTTTGTAGTACTTGCGAAATCGCCAGTCGTTTACGCAGAACCCGAGAGAAACGTTGCTCGGCACATTCGCGGGCGAATTTACGTATTTGGAGCGACGAAGGTTTGCAAAAAGCAGTTTACCGCGATATTTATCTTGCCGATAAATCGGCCCGATATGAAAAAACTGCCGGACCATTATTCCGACGACTTCTCGATTTTAAAACCCAATTCTAGGGATAATAAAATTTCAATTATCCGAAAGACTCCATAAAACCGTGCCGATACAACTCTCTATTGCACCATCGACTTGTTACCAAATGCTACGTTAATTCCAACAATATTAAACATTTTAACTAAACGTATTAATACTTTAAACAAATTTTCGCAGCTACGCCTAAGATTACGTTTTAAAGAACGGTATTATCGGTATTACATGCTGAATAAACGAATAAATAACTGTCAAAGCGAAGCACGTCGACAGGCCAGAAACGACGAGGAGTTAATAAAGGAAAGTCTGTCTGGCGTATATTTTATCCGAAATCACCGGGTGTCCGGTGACTTGCGCGGCCAGGCATTATGGTTGACATATCCATCGACGAGTCACGGAAATTTTCCGCGTAACGAGCCGCTTCCAGCGTCGCCTGAAAATTTTATATCCACGTCTCGCCTCGTGTCCGGCCATTTATCTTTCCGGGCATCGAATAAACGTCTGCCAGCGGCACGGGATCGGCCGTAATAAATTTGCGCCCGTTCGAATGAAACGGGCCGCCACTTTCTTCCGTCTCTTCCTTCCAGCCTGCGTCTTTATGCCTTTCCGATAGTTCCATCGGCCCCAACCATCGTTGCACCTTCGTTTCAGCGTATCGACGACGCTTCATCGGGTATGAGCAATGGGTTCCGCGTGCTGTCTGTTCGAAAAATTCGAGAGATCGCGAGGACGTAGGCTTTCGTCGGTTTTTTCAACCCTCGAGGTTCTTCGGGTTCTTCCTTTCCATTTCTTTCCATTTCTTTCCAGAAAGCCGAGTTTGTCCACTCATCTTTGGTGTTTTCGAACTTGGTACGATTCGCTAGAAGATTCTAGGAAGAATTTGATTTATTCGTGACACAGTTCGACTAAAGGGTTCAGTTAATCGGGATAGTTGATAGTATTGGGATAGCGGAAATTAGGTATTTAGGCAAAGGTAATTTGCATGTAGGGGGTTCGAATAATAGCGTGTTTGCATAGCGGAATGTTTGCATAATGGAAACTTGAATTGCGAATCTTTGAGGAATACGGTGCTTGGATAACGAGGCGCTATGGTAATGAAGATTGACGTATGATACATAAACGATGATTTAGAATAATATAACGTTCGGCTAGAGATACGAATATCTGAATTTTTGTCCGAATTTAGGAAATGCAGATTTATTTGAGAATAATAGAAGACGAGTTAATGCGAGGAGACATTTCCATAACGTGGAATTCGGTGGAGAAAATTCAAAGCCAGTTGGAGAACAGCTCCGAAGCGGCGAAATAGTTAGAATTTCCAATTACGATATGTCAGAACCCCGAGACTAAATAATCGCGAGTCTATTGTAATCGGCAAATAGCCGACGTGTCTGGAATGCGTGTGCAACATGTGCATTTCTAGCGTGTTCCTAAGCTTCGCTTCTTCTTCCTCCTCGCACCAACACCGAGACATAAACACGTGCGAACTATAGTCTCGCTCTGTGTCGAATATACACGTCTTCGCAAAACACGCCATACACTCGTTGCAAAAATCCAAATTTCCGCGCGAATACCAAAATTAAAACAAATTTTACTTTACTTGTTAAAAACACGTGTTTTTTTCAGTAAAAATTCGATTGGAAAAATGATTGGAATTTTCAACAGAATTGTAAAAAAATCATGAGAGTGAAAATAAATGGCAAGGAACACGAGATTGTTATTTAACACCGAAAACAGAGAATTTTCGAAATTGCAAACGATACGTTTGAGAAATGAAATAAAAAGCCGGGACATAGGGAATTTCCTCGATTACACCGAGGTATTAGAGGAATAAAAATTCGAGGAGCGCGACGAAAAGGCAGAAGTGAAAATAAGTGTCACGAGTAATTTAACACCGAAAAGGGTGAATTTTCGCAATTGCAAACGATAGGTTTGGGAAATAAAATAAAAATATTCTCGATTGCACCGAGGTATTGGAGGAATAAAAATTCGAGAAGCGTGACAAGGAGGCAGAAACGGAAAAAAAGGTGTCACGAGTAATGTAACACCGAAAAGGGTGAATTTTCGCAATTGCAAACGATAGGTGTGGGAAATAAAATAAAAATATCCTCGATTGCATCGAGGTATTGGAGGAATAAAAATTCGAGGAGCGCAACGAGAAGGCAGAAACGGAAAAAAAGGTGTCACGAGTAATTTAACACCGAAAATAGTGAATTTTTGCAATTACAAACAATATGTTTGGGAAGTAAAATAAAAATTTTCTCGATTACACGGAGATATTCGAAGAATAAAAATTCGAGGAGCGCGACGAAAAGGTAGAAGTGAAAATAAGTGTCACGAGTAATTTAACACCGAAAAGAGTGAATTTTTGCAATTGCATACGATAGGTCCCGGAAATAAAATAAAAATTTTCTCGATTGCACCGAGGTATTGGAGGAATAAAAATTCGAGAAGCGTGACAAGGAGGCAGAAGTGAAAATAGATGTCACGAGCAATTTAACACCGAAAAGAGTGAATTTTCTCAGTTGCAAACGATAGGTTTGAGAAATAAAATAAAAATTTTCTCGTTTACATCGAGGTATTGGATGAATAAAAATTCGAGGAGCGCAACGAGGAGGCAGAAACGGGAAAAGTAGAATCGAAATGGTTGTCGTAGAGAGGTGCTGGCACTCGGTAAATTCGGATAAGAGAGGCAGCAGCTTATTGGAAAGTCAGGAGAGTGAGCGAACAGAGCGACAACCTTCTCCTCGTTCCCGGCTCGCACATGTTCCGAATTCGACGCGTACGTGCTCATGCACCGTCTCGCGTGGTGGCGCGTGTAACGCGATATCTCGTGCGTTTTCGAGCGCGAGCGCGCAATGCAAATTACAATGCGGCCCGTATAAGTGCACGTCCGGCATTGTCACGTCGGGCTCGCTTTCCTTTTTGCAACCGCTTCCCCGACCGGTCGTAAATTTTACGACTCCCGACTTCGACAGCCGCGACAATGTTCGCGACCCTTCGGTTTTTCGCCAGCCTCCAGCTCTACCGCTGTCGTATATTTCCTTCAGCTTTGCCCGCATTTTGCAAACACTCCCAGCCTTCACTTAGTCAAACTTCAGAATTTTTTAAAATTATTTTCCCCTTTTTTCCAGCAAAATTTGCATCGCGGAACTTCGCGCGCGAAATTTTGAATTACACGCGAATGTTTTATAATTTTGAAACGATTCTTGCGTGGATTTTTGATAAATTACTGGTACGAGTTTTGATTTAGATTAATAGTGGATGTAACTGTGAATTTTTTCGAAATTTTTCTATAATTTTGAAACGATTCTAGCGTGGATTTTTGATGAATTACTGGTACGAGTTTCGATTTAGATTAATAGTGGATGTAACTGTGAATTTTTTCGAAATTTTTCTATCTGTTTCGCGTGTCGCGAATCGTGCTACGATTTTTTCAGACAACCGTGGAACGTTTCGGTATTCCAGTATTCTCGGTTCTTGGTATTTTTAATAGGTATCTCAACCGTTTAGTATGCAGCAATGGTATTCTTATTTCATGAATATTTATCGGCACTCTTTCTTATTCGAATACATTATAGAAATCTCGCGCAAGAATCTTCGATTTCCACGCGGAAAATCGTCGCACGTTTTCGGGAGAACAAGTCTGCAGTTTTCCACAGCCGCGCGCGATTTCCGCGAATCTCGCGTGTAGGTCTCTACTCGCTCGTATTTCCGACTTACACCGGCTTTATGATCGCAGTTTCACGGTATATAGACTCAGTGTGCTGCTTTTACATCGACTAGCTTTTATTCGATGCCGACACAGTACATAGCTGTACACCGAAGCTACTTTGCCGTCTGTGAAAGCTTTTCCCGAGGCACGCAAAAATTGCCAAATAACTTCGCGGAACTTGTTCCTCGATTCGACAAAAATTGATCGCGAATTCTGTGAGATTTACTACAAATCTCACGTATCTTAAATAACTTCACAATTCCTCGTTTCAGTCTACCAATTGTAATCGAAGGGTTCATAGTCAGGGAATTAAAATAAGCTTAAATTAAAATTGAAATGAGTCCGCGATAATAAATTACTACCACTACTTTACCAGTCTACTATTTTCACTTAAGAAACTTCAAAATTTCCAATTCTCCTCTAATTACCAACCAATTACCAATAAATTCGCAGCTACCTAATTCCAGTCTCGAAAAATAAACAGTACACACAAAAACCAAGTAAAGTTACCAAAACGAATTTTAATTTTAAAAAATCTCCACCACAAAGAGTTACCATAATTCATAAAACAGGAGAAGCTTCGAGATACACTCGATCACCCGTTATTCTGAAAAATCCACAACCTCGATTGAAAGAATAAACACAGCGAAGAAAGACAGCGTTGAAAGAAAAACTTCTGCAAATTTTCCAAGGGTTGAAACACGGCGCTGGATAAGGAACGACTGGAAGAGGTATTCGCGCGGGAATTGCTTACGCAAAGCACGTTGCAGAGGTTAAAACGAGATCGAGCTAGCCTGGAGGAGCTACGTATTCAAATCGCACGTCCTCTCGTCAGTCCAGCACTCGCGCCCCACGACAACCGGCGCGATTACTATGCACGGACTGGTTTTATCGAAAATTAAAAATCTGATAAGGAGGACAAAGAGGGTATATCGCGTGATTGGTATCGGCTGGCCTCGAGGCGGCGTCCCCTTCACGGAGAATTTCCATTGAAAGATTCGCAGGACCCCCAGGGGGTGGTCGTGACGAGTGTCGGCGAATGTGTCGGCCTCAGGGGCGGAGAAACTTAATTCACTGCCCTCCCTTCCCTTCCTCTCCTTCCTTCCCGACCTCTGTCCTTCCACTCTCTCCCGCTCTCTCTCTCTCTCTCTCTCTCCCGCCCATCCGAGCTCACCCAGTGCTCACCCAAAGCTCACCCTCGAGACTGGATTCCACGAGGATCTCGCCACGCGGTCTTACTCCTCTCTTTCCAACTTTCCGCCCGGATTCCTTCCGGTAATCGTAATTAATCTACCGGCTAATCGCCACACGGTAATTACGTCGAACGCAACGCGGATATTCGTGTACATTTCCATATCGCGAAATGAAACACGACTCCAGGGGTAAGTCGCAGACGCATTTTGCAGATGATTCGCCATTTTTATGGTCAATAGGAACGATTGACGATTTTTAGGATGTATGTACGAAATTTAATTTTGCACTAAAATTTGCGATCTTTAACACTAGATTTACGGAACCCGTCAATTTGACGGATGGGTTGCTCCAATTATTCGATATTAACAGATTTAATTAACTTATATTAAATCTATTAATATTGCGATTGTTTTCAAATTAAACCCATCGTTTATTTTTTAAAGAAAATACGTGGTTTTCTTTATCCTAAATCTGATGGATGTCAGTAGGAATAGGTATACAAAAAATCCCCGTAAATCTAGTGTTAATGGGTAACGTAAATATAGATGATAGTAATTTTAGTGGTACGATGAACGTTAGTAAATATATTAATTTTTATTAATTCTATCCCAATGTGAGAAATTAACCTTTTTATAAACAGGAGTATGTATTTACTAATTGGAAAAGTAGTAATTAATATGAAGACGTCCGAGTTTAGAATTCTGAATTGCCACCTTTCTGTATATGCAATTTTACCTTCGATTCTGCATAAAATCCTATTCTACATTGTACATTCGCAGGTCAATGATTCGCGATTTTCATTTTAGTAGATTTTTGTTTTAGTAGATCACCGTTGTAATTGCTATTTGTCTGATTAGCAAGTATATACGAAAAATTAATATCTAGAATTAATATTTTAATTAATAGAAATATTAATATCTAGAAATCCGAGTTCAGAATTCTGAATTTGTTTGAATTCAGTATGAATTTGTCACCTATCTGCATACAATTTTAACTTCGTTTCTGCATCAAACCGAATTCTATATTATACACTCCATTTTGGTACTTAGAATATATTTATTACACGATTTTAATACGCGAGAGTGAGTCTATTTGCTTTCTATCTTCTGCATAGCCACAAAATGGCCTCGAAATACAACCTGACTTTCTGTCAAATCAAATTACACCAGAAAGCGTATATTTTCCAAATGAAACTACGTCAAGTTGAATTGCAACCAAGCAAGCAAGATTAAACCGAATAGAATCTTCGATTTCGGAGTGCAGGTAACCTGTTCGAAATTTCGCGCGAAAGTTGGTGCACAGGGATGAGCCATAGTCGATCATGCGAGGGAGCCAATACAGCATGAACGAAAAAAAGAAGACCGTCGACGGGCGACACTTTCGATGGCCTGTTTCGCGCGAAAGAGCGATCCCGCCTTTTGCGACAAAAGCTCCTCGCTTCGCTTTAACAGCTACTCGCGTGTCGTTCCACCTAATCGCGAGCTTTTTCCCGTCGCGCCGGGGAGAAACGACCGCCATTTGTTAACCCACAAAATCGACCTCGGGGTGCATAGGTGGCGGAAACGTTCTTCGATAACACGGTGCAATCTTTTTTTCCCGAAACCTTGCAGCGGTTTTCATATTCTATGAAAATTATTCGCGAAACTACTCATTCGGCCAAAGTGTAAATTCGTTTCGAAAAATATTGGAATATTTTAATTTCGAACATTTTAATTTCGCTGTGTTTGCAGACGTGTCCGGCTGAAAATCCGCGCAGATGCTATAAACCGTTTTATAATCCTGTTTCTATTTAGCAGAGATTATTTATAGACCCTCGGATAAGGGCACGAAATTTATTTCAGTCAAAGTTTAAGCCACTGTGGATTTTTAATAAGGATTATTTCTAAATTTACTACGGAAACTCCCACAGAGAATACCAACGATGCTATTCACGTCCAAGCGAACCGCGTCGTCTGCAAATTTGCGACACCACAAATCTTCGTCCCATTACCGGCCAATCAGGAAGCACTGTCTTGACACAAAGAACGAAACTCCCATTCGCTCTGTTAATTTAGCGATAACCGCGTTTACGATTCCGAAAGCCGAGGAAAGGGAACAAAAGCGGCGTATAAACAGTTTCTATTACCATAATGAAGAATAATTGGTCGTAAAACACGAAATACGCCGAATCCCGCCCTTCGAGGTTAAGAACGGTCCGAAAAAGGAGCAAAGTGATGAGGAAAAAAGCGAGGAGGAGGGAAAAGAAAGGAGAAAAGGAGTAGAAAAGCAGATCATAAACAAACAGCGGAATCCCGAACGAAAGCGGGCAAACTCGAGGCGATCAGCATCGTCCGGTGTTATCCGCGAGGCTCGTAAAAGTAACAGAATTAGTCAGTCGGACTTTTACTACCTCGTCATAAATTTCTGCCGATCGGTGGACGGGTCGAAAATTATTCGCGACGTTTCCCTCGCCGTTCCTCTTTCATCCTGTACGCGACACACCTGTGATGGCGAACTCGCCGTTTGACCCGGGCCACGGGGCAAATTATCGCGTTACGACCGCTTCCACCTGCATCTTACCCCTGGGGATACATGACGCGCACCTGGGACTCCTCTCCTTCTCCGAGAACCTGTAATTTCTCCGGTGCATCCGTGTCGCCGACGCTTTATTCGCTCCTTTCCCTCGCCAGCCAGAGGATTCCATTGGACCGCGGCGTGCAGTCGATGGCACTTGGATTGGCTAGCCGTCGTTTACATTTCCTGGCCTAGGAGATGCTTCCTTGCCATCCTTTCATCCGATCCCCTGTCCTCCCTTTACACCTACTCGCTTCACTCGTTTCCCTCAGTTCCGCGAATTTGACGCAATTCACAGAACGAGTTTATCTTCTTCGCGCGAATATGTCGATCCAAGAGAAAATGAACAAGAGGATTTTCCATTTGGCAAGCGACGATAAAGGAGTAGTAAAATTCTCAGAAACTTTCCGCGAGAAGTTTTCTACATCACGTGCTTACGACAGGACGTCGAGATTTTGAAGAAGACGATGGATGGAATTGGCGCGCAATGAAGAAGCTTCCGACTATGAGAAAGTCGAAATTTTTATCATATCGGCATTAAAGACTTGTCGTCGTCTTGTTTAATACGGTGAAATTATATCGTTTTCTAAATCACGAGCTTATGACAGCAATTCAAATATTCGGACTCGAGGAATGTTTGAAAGTTGGGTTAAGTTTGGGGGCCATTTCTCTCGGTTTAATACCTTCTCTTTACGACCCTCGGTACTTTCTCCCGCAATTAATGTCCCCGCCGGTATTACGGAGTTTTTCTACAAGACCAAAGGATACTCCGAACAGGGTAACAAGCTTAATAGCCATTTCTATGCCCGACCGCGCCGCTTATCTTCTCATCTAGTGCTCGAAATGACCACCTTTCCATTTCGACGCAGCCTGTTCATGCCTAATCATGGATCTTTTTACGAGCCCGAATTATCCAGGTGTTACCTCGATTCGCGAGCTTGTTCGATACATTGACACGTGTTATGATACTCCACGTCCGATCGCTCCTGTCATCGCGTGCACACACGCGCACGGTATTTACGCATATTTTACGCGTAATAACGAAATTTTTAATCACTATCATTCGCGGTAGTTCGGTCGCTGAGAAATTCTGTCAAGATTATCCCACTGACTCTTCGCTGCTTCGAATCGATTAAGGCTCGCGCAGTTTACGTACGTTTTATATACAATATATCGCGAGGGAATTTTCGACGAGGAATTATTTAGAAAATAACTATCATTCACGACGACCCGCGTGTTAAGAATTCCAGTAAAATTACGCAAGGCTTTTTCGCTCTATCTTCGATATCGATCGAACGGAATTTTCGAGAAGAAATTGTTTAGAAAATACCCGGTCGAGGTGTAATTATCTAGGATCCGATTGCGAGCAATCCCTTATCACTTCCGATCCTTTTATTTTTGCTTACGACTACAACCGGAAAATTTTCTCGCTGGTTTTCCATCCAGAGGATTCCAAGTGCGAGCAGAAAGGAGATATTTATTACGGGGGAAAGCGCGGGTAAAAATGCCGGTAATGAGGAATTAATCGTAGGAAGGGATTAGCCAACGTCCAATTTACAACATTCCGCGGCATTCTTCGCTCGTCAGAGTGTCCAATCGGCGAATACCTAGCCGCGGCGCGAAAAATCGACGAAGACGCGTTTAAAGACCCGCGACGGGCATCAACAACATCCCGTGGAACATTCCACTGGCCCGAGAATCCCGCGGCCTCGCGCGCGAAAAATCCCGACAGTCATTTTCCACGTCGTTGTAATTCATCTCCCCGGACCGGCCGATAATGGCACCCATTCGCCTGAGACTGCATAAAATGACACCCATCGGTACACTGCCGCGCAAAAGCGCCGGATCGATTGTTCCTGGCCAATCCAGCTCCTTGAAATCGGTATTCTAGCTTTTTGAACGTTTAATTCCAAGTGAGACTANAAAGCGCGGGTAAAAATGCCGGTAATGAGGAATTAATCGTAGGAAGGGATTAGCCAACGTCCAATTTACAACATTCCGCGGCATTCTTCGCTCGTCAGAGTGTCCAATCGGCGAATACCTAGCCGCGGCGCGAAAAATCGACGAAGACGCGTTTAAAGACCCGCGACGGGCATCAACAACATCCCGTGGAACATTCCACTGGCCCGAGAATCCCGCGGCCTCGCGCGCGAAAAATCCCGACAGTCATTTTCCACGTCGTTGTAATTCATCTCCCCGGACCGGCCGATAATGGCACCCATTCGCCTGAGACTGCATAAAATGACACCCATCGGTACACTGCCGCGCAAAAGCGCCGGATCGATTGTTCCTGGCCAATCCAGCTCCTTGAAATCGGTGTTCTAGCTTTTTGAACGTTTAATTCCAAGTGAGACTATGCGAGAGAAAATTTTACAGGGTTTGTGTTCGTTTATGATTCGATTCTGGGTACGAATTTTGTGCTTTTAGACGTGTAGCGAATGTGTGGTGAAGAATTTTGGATAATGGAAACGTTGAGTGACACAAATTTTTATATAATGCAGAAGAAGTTTCGAAAAGTTTTGAGAAATTCTTGAAAAATTTGAAGGAGTTTTAATTATTGTTCGTTGAAATATTGAAATCGGTGTTCCAGCTTTTGAACGTTTAATTCCAAGTGACACTATGCGAGGGAAAATGTTACAGAGTTTGTGTTCGTTTATTATTCGATTCTGGGTAAATTTTGTAATTTTGTACTTTTCGACGTGTAACGAACGTTTGGTGAAGAATTTTGGATAATGGAAACGCTGAGTGACACGAATTTTTCCATAATGCAGAAGAAGTTTGGGTAGCTTCGAAAAGTCCTGAAGAATTCTTGAAAAATTTGCAAGAATTTTAATTATTGTTCGCTGAAATATTGAAGTCGGTGTTCCAGCTTTTGAACGTCTAATTCCAAGTGAGACTATCCGAGAGAAAATGTTAGAGAGTTAGTGTTCGTTTATCATTCAATTCTGGGTAAATTTTGTAATTTTGTACTTTTCAACGTGTAGCGAATGTGTGGTGAAGAATTTTGGATAATGGAAACGCTGTGTGGCGCAAATTTTTACATAATGCAGAAGAAGTTTGAGTAGCTTCGAAAAGTCCTGAGAAATTCTTGAAAAATTTGCAGGAATTTTAATTATAATTCGTTGAAATAATTTAGGCGGATTAAAGATGAACGAAATGAAACGTTGATATCTTTTTTCATTTATTCTGTTTCATAAGTGGCGAATATTGGAAGAAATGGTAAACTTTTGAGCGTTAGTGTATACTCAGGCGTCTGTACAAACGCGAATATGTTCGTACCGAGTGCAACGGTATCGCAAGCGTGACTCATAAACTACACCAGACTGTTGCAAAATTTCGCAAAAGTGAGTCGAGATATCGAAACGGTAACCGTTTCGATTTACTCGCATATTTAATTGCGGTTATTTCTTAATATAATTAATCCTTCGCGCAGGACTTGGAAATCTCCATATGCAAAATCAGTAAGAAAGTTTATGACTCGTTCCAGTGTCACGTTTATCTAATCCATGAGAAATATAGGGACACTATTAGTTATAGTTCATCGTTTATAAATTATATAATTATTCTGTCGAATCGGGAATCGCTGAAAATTTTGCTTAAAGAAAAGAAAAATCATTCATATCGAATGAACCCTTTTTTTCCTTGCCACGAATGAGCGAACTCTTATCAACGTTCCTGGACCTTTTAACCGCTACAGGTAACGATTATGGCCGGGCAATTATCTCTCTAATAGCGCGCTTACATACTCGAGTAATTACTTAAATTTTATGTACACTCGTTTTACCCACGTAAACGTAATTTCAGCCGTGAGGATCGTTTTAAGGCCTACTTACGAGTCAGAGATCCAGATGTATCTTTAATAAAACGTCATTATTTCCCATAACACCTCTTCGTATCATTGATCCATCGTTAACAAATCATCGTTGAAACATGCAATTAATTTAGCAAAAAAGACAGCGACGCTATATAGGTAGTATACGTAAATTGCGGTATAATATACAGGTAGATAGTAAGTACCAAGAAAATTCGTAACGCGATGACACGGTATGATAAACCTAGGAAATTAATCGTTACTCCTATAAATTACTTCGTGATATACTTTCGCACTAAGGAAATAAAGAAATAAAGAAGGAAATAAATAAAGAAATAAATAAATAAAGAAATATGGAAATAAAGAAATTTGCACTAAGAAAACACCAAAAACGAATCCCCAAAATTTTAAGCTAGGACCGAATAAAAAAAAAAATAAAAGAAATAAAATCGCTATTCGAAAACGAAAGAAAGGAGCTGAGTCAAAAGTAAGAATACCATTCCACACTATCTCAAAATCCACTCAGAAGAGGAGAAGAGAAAATTAAAATCACAAGTGGATATTCGAAGAAGAAATCCTCGAGGACCGATACTGTTCCGAGTGCATACCAAAAAACGCATCCCCAAAATTTTAAGCTAGGACTAAATCAAGAAAAAAATAAAAGAAATAAAATCGCTATTCGAAAACGAAAGAAAGGAGCCGAGTCAAAAGTAAAAATACCATTCCACACTACTTCAAAATCCACTCAGAAGAGGAGAAAAGAAAAATAAAATCACAAGTTGATATTCGAAGAAAAAATCTTCGAGGACCAACATTGTTCCGAGTACATACCAAAAAACGCATCCCCAAAATATTAAACTAGGCCTGAAGTAAGAATATAAAAGGAACAATATCTCTATTCTAAAATCCATTGCAAAATGAAAACGAAAGAAAGGAGCCGAGTCAAAAGTAAGAAAATTAAAATCACAAATAGATATTCGAAGAAGAAATCCTCGAGGACCGATACTGTTCCGAGTGCACAGCAAAAAACGCATCCCCAAAATTTTAAGCTAGGACCGAATCAAAGAAATCAAAAAAATAAAATCGCTATTCGAAAACGAAAAAGAGGAGCCGAGTCAAAACTAAGAATACCGTTCCTCGTTATACAAGAATCCACTCAGAAGAAGAGAAGAGAAAAATAGAATCACAAGTAGATATTGGAAGAAGAAGAAATCTTGGAAGACTGTTACGCGTGCAGAGGCACTCACACGCGTGGAAGCACGCGTTCGTCGGCGAGGCAGGTGCCATCCCGGCTCGTAATGTAATAATCCAGCAGGTCAAACGGCTATTGCCGGGTACAGGTGTTGCTATCGAGGAACGGCGCGGCCAGGGAGCAACAAAGTTGACTGCCGACCGCAGCCTTTATGGGACCACACAGCTCGCCATGGTTCACAGCAGAAATCGAACCGCGCGTTACGCGTAATTTGAGAAGCTGCCACCGGTCGGGGGAGAGAAAAATCAAAAAAGACTTCTAATTACGGGGTTGGCCTTAATTGGAGCGAGGGGAGATCCAAGGTTTGCGCTTTTCGACCGATTGCGGGAATCCCCGTAGATTCGCTATGGGGTCGGGCCGAATTTCCGATTCCAAGGGTTGGTATCCACCAATGCGCGAGTCTTCATTCCCTTACGACAGTTTTCTAAATGTTTACATACTTTTAAAGACGTAAAAGTATTTTAGAATAAGGGTAGAAATTTGATTCTTTAATTTTTAAATCTTTAAATGGAGAATAAATATAGAAAAGGGTTTTTTGGTTTATATAATAACGATACACGTGTTCACACGTGACTATGGACATCTAATTAGATACTAGATGTTGTATATTCACACATCCGTGCAATCGATAACACGCACATATATGAAGATTAACCGATATGAAGATTAACACAGTTACCCTATAACAGTTTATTTACAATCTGTCTAGATGATAATGGGTAAATGTGTACAACGGTTGGCTCGACCAGTGTCGAGAAGCACTAATTAAATTTCATAATAACGATTTTATCAAACACCTGTATACACTGATCACGGAATTTGTATTTACTTGTATCATGACCATATCGTAACTTCCATTTGATATTTAACCCTTTGGGAACGAATGTCGTAACACACGTGGAAATGTTTTGATTTTTTAGAGTAAACGCTGCTTGGAATATAACGAAAAATAATTTTCGTCGAGATTGTTATTTTCTATTATTTAGTATATACTTGATCTATCGTTAACTTCGTTTCTCCACCAAATAGTTAATGCATTACACAGAGTCTATTTAAAATTTTTCTTCCTTTTCTTTTTTATACTCGTTATTACAGAATCATGAAATAGTAAACGTGAAAGTTTTTCGATAATTACAGATGCATTATATTATGAAATATTTCCTAAATATTTAGATGCACGTGAAGAAGCTTTTCCATTTTCCTTTGAACTACGTATTACACGAAATTTCATCTAAAAATTTAATACTTAGCTTCGGTCACTGAATTTTCGAAGAAATTCCAAAGCTTTTCACGTCTACGTGTAATGCCACTTGGCTCTGGATTCCCGAACGAAAGCCACGTAAGTATAGTATATATTTTTTCCCCTGTCGCAGAACGGTAAGGTATTATTTGGTCTGGGAGACGAGGAAGGTAAAAAATCTCGGGTTCAGATAAACGGTATCCGATAAAAGGATGCCCGAGCTGAGTGACGCGAGTTCGATAAGAAGTCGATAGCGGTCGAGGACCAACCCCTCTTTTTTTGTCTGCAGACAATCCTGCTGGGCGACAGCGGCGTGGGCAAGACGTCTTTGCTGGTCCAGTTCGACACAGGAAAATTCCAGCCGGGAAACTTCGCGGCCACAGTCGGCATCGGCTTCACGGTACGTGAAAATCTTCGATATTTATTCGCGCAGAACCAAGGCCCGTGGCCGTGCGAGCGGCTCCATTTGCAGATTTTCACCGACCCGAATGTAAATTTCCCGCGGCCATTGTGTCCTCCCGGTCACGCAACATCCGGATCCGTGAAATATTTGTTTAAATCTCGAAATCGCTCGGAGGTAATTCCATGGAAACAACCGGAAAACTCTCTGTGGGATTTAATCGAGAATTTTTCGCGACTCCGTGCGAAATTTTGCGACGTTTTTGGAAGATTATTCGGAATGAATGCTGCTCCACGACATTGGGCCTCGTTTTCTTGTTATTACGAGCAATTTATATATAAAAACTGGACACATCGTGACTGTAGATTCGTAAGTTCTCATAGAAATAACAGTCACTCGGTTTTTGCACGTCTTGCAAAACGAAAGGGTGGATTCGATCGATTTTTGTTCTAACTACCCTAATGAAAGTGGTCTGCCTGATTAATAAAGAAATTCTGGAATACTATCGTTAAGCTTAATAGCTCAATTAAAGCGTTTCACGGATATTATTATTAATTATAAGGAAGAAACGTTCGATCGTTGCCTGAAATAAAATTTTCCACGATCGTTGATTAATTTCATTTTATTTGCAATTTCTACCGGATCTGTCTTCGTCGCGACACTCGTAATTCGCCATTACAAGCTTCCTCTTGTCTTCTAACCCAAACCTGTTTTCTATTTCGACCAGCTGCCTGACAATTTACATCCTGTGCATCGTGAAAACAAAGGTACAAAAGCGGCAGAAATATATTTAAACTCAAACCCAAAATTAGAATTCCACATTCATATCGTACGATTGGACGATTTATTAACTTCGCGAAATTTGGAAATTTATGCGAATTTTCTCCTACGATATACCTTCATTTCGCAGCGACCATTCTAGAATTTTTCATTCGCCAGAAATCTCGATTAGACTTGCATATTCGCGCGATTTGTTAATTTCGCGGAATTTGAAAATGTGCGCGAATTTTCCCGCATGTCGTATAGTTTCATTTCACGGCGACTTTTTTCATTCACGTGAAATCTCTGGCAACGATCAGGATTCCGCGTTCGCGCGATTCGTTAATTTCGCGAAGCTTGAAAATGCGCGCGAATTTTCTCTTCCGGGGGAAATTTATCCTTGGCGAATTTCTCATTCGCGCGAAATC